>JANHFT010007958.1:237969-289632 GCA_032467955.1 Pseudoxenodon macrops | reverse complement strand
ACATATTTATTAATATTACTACAATTAACTCTACTATATTTTTTTTATCCTCCCTCTTTCTTCCCACTAATCTCCCTCTTTTTAACCATTCTCTTTTGGTCTCTCAAAAATCCCACTTTTTTATTAATTTTCTTCCCCTCTCCCATTTTCTTAACTTCTTTTTCTTTTTTTCTTTTTAATAAGTATAAATTATTTCCACCTATATTCCTTTTCTCTCTTTAATATGTATTATTTGTTTAGTTGACCTCCCAAGCTCTCTTACTCTCTTCTCACAGCTATCTCTTTCAGCTTTTAGTAATTTATTTTTAAGAAATATTTCCCCCTTGCTATTCTTTTAAAACTACTGTTAATCCCAGTGAAATCATCTCTATATATTTTATTTTCAACTCTTTTACCCTGAATTCCCTTTCCACTTAGTTCAATTTTATTTTCATTTTTTATGCATTCCAACAACGGTTCATATTTCTTTTCACCTTTCCACCTTTCATACATATTTTTACCATCTCAAAAAGTTCAAAAAGTTCCTCATATATCTTTATTTCCATTTTGTTCTGTTTCAATTGTTTAATTTTTTCCAAAACTATCTCTTTAAATTAGAGTTTTGAATCCATCTAGTTTCTTCTTCTGTCTTCTGTTTTAGTTCATTCCATATCAAATCCAAAGTTTTTCTTCTTCTTCCAACACTATTAAAATCCAGACCAAAACAAGAACTCCTTACAATTTCTCACAGTTTCCAAGTTATCTTCCACAAGAAGCAAGTCAAACCCCACAGCTGCACACCGTTTGTTTGTTTTTTCTTCTCTCTGACTTTCACCAAATTATTGTGGTGTCGTCTTTCCATCAGCAGATGGCATAACCAATTTTCTCATAGGCTCAATGCTGTGTTAATGAAATATTTAAATCCACCTTTAAAAATTTTTCTTTCCAAATCTTCTTCTTTTTAAATCTCTGCAAATTCCCCCAGTCCAATTGTAAAGGCAACAATCTTTGGGTTTTCTTGTTTAATCTTCTTTTTTTTCCCCCAATATTAAGTCCAAGTGCCAGTTAGTCGCCAATTTCTGCTCCAGGCACTTTAACTCCTCCATTTTAAAAAGTTTTTTTTCTTTTAAAATAACCGATCACTCACCCGGTTCCACATTTTGCTCAATCGACACTCCTGCACAGTCACTTAGATCAAGGTAATTGTTTCCTCCAGACAAACCATATCTTCTCTCCTGCTTGTTTCATTGTGGCCGCTCCAGCTTGTGACTGATCGAAGCCCGTCTTCTCAGCCACCAGATCTAGAGGCTTCAGGCTCCAGGATTTGGGACAGTTTCGGGTCAGCAAGGGCACCCAAATCAGGTGGGATTTGATGGCTTTTCGGCAGCACCCGAAAAGCACGTCGTCTCACTGCAACACTGGCCACGCCCTCCAGGGACTTTCTATGAAGCCAGCACCTATTCATTTAGGAAGAATGGTTTTCTTTTAAAAAGAAATGCAACATGACTGTAAACGTTGAAATCCCAAATATTCTCCACAGGGGCTGACTTTGGATGGACAAATTTGAGGTGCTTTTCTTCTTACATTTTCTCTTTAAGCCAAGATTGACTGGCTGGACCCTACAGTTTTTTCTTCAGAGAAAAAAATCCTTTGCAAAACAGAAGAGAATAGCGAGGCAGGTACAGGAGAGCATTTGAAATGGGACTCTGAATGCGAAAGTTTGTAAAAGTCTTAAGAAGAATCAGATTAATTGAATAAGTGCAAAGCAGAATTTAAGCTGTACCAAAGCTACTAAAAGAGAGATGTTATTGCGGCTGCAATATCCCAAGATGCTGTCACATTTTCTTTTACTGCTTCTTTCTTTCACCAAGTGACAGGTCTGAGTAAGGAGTTCTTAAATATATATATATAGCTTCTATATATATTTTAACCTCCTTTTTTGCAACAAGACAGCATTACTTCTTGACTCAATATTTCTTGACATTACTTTGCACTTAGCAGGGGTAACCTGCCCAATGCTTTCTTCATCATATTTTATGCAAAAATAAGGCCCTGCTATACAAGATGACATCATTTGGCTCTCAGACCAAATTTTTTAGTACCTCAAACCTTATGAGAAGCACAGGGAGTTCTCGTCTTACAACCAACAATTTAGATTGTAAATCATGATTGCCATAAAACAGATCATCACATGATTCTACGACCTATTTTGCAGCTGTTTTTAAGTGAATGCAGCAATTGTAAATCAAACGCCATGGCTGTTAAACAAATGCATTAAGCAAATGCCACAGTTGCCAATGGCCCATAGCAAACCCATTGTTCGCTATGGGCTGCTTTTTTGCCAGAAACCGGAAGTACACACCAGTTTTCAGAAAAAAATGTGAATTGTAGTCACATGAACATGGGATGCTGCAAACTGCTGTAGAACTTGAGTCAGTTCCATGCACCCAAAATGCAGTCACAGGTAGATAGATGCCTGGACATCAGAACTTTGCATCTGGGTTGTAAGTCTCTATTTCACGATCCATCGTAACTTTAACTAGTCATAAATTGAGGTCTGCTGTAGATCTGGACTGCAAGACTGCAAATACATACTGTAGAGTTTTACAGCAATGAACTGGTAGCCTTATAGAATCTATTTAATCATAACTACTGAATTTTGGAATCATTTTCTGCCGTTCTGAGGTTGTCTCACCATCATTATCAAACTTAAACTCTCTTTCTTCCCCAAAAGAAAAAGATCAAAACCCTCCTAGCCCCACTTACATGTGCAACCTTGCACTATTAGCATCACTCCACCCACTGCAGTCTTCATTCCTCCCAAAAGCCTGCAAATGTTTGTCTGACCTTGATCTTCTTAATTTCTTCTGAATCACACCCAACCTTTTCCCCACCCATTTTTCACCTGACAAACTAACCAGATAGAAAGCAAGATACAAGTTTTAAATCTGTACAATGCGGAGGCTTGTTTACTGTGGAACATTGAGTCCCAGCAAAAGAATTATTTTCCTGTAATTTTCAAATTTTGCCTTTGCAATTGTCTTAGATCCATTCACAACTTAGTTGATACCAAGGTTTTCTGTCCCATCAGATTTAAAATTATCACAAAAATTACTGTTCAAGAGTGGTTGATTCAGCCTCTTTGATAGTTACTGAAATTTTCCATCGAAATGCTTCCTGTCAAGCATTGAGAAATTTAGAGAAATGAATTTAGAGAAATGCAGATAAATGGAGAAAGAAAATAGAATTCTAAAAAAATGTGAGGACAGATTAGAATGCCTCTCCTTTTTTTCAATTTTCCTGCTTGATTCAACTCTGAGATAGTTTCCACCTCACCCAAACACCTATTATACCAACCCTATAATATCCATTCTATCCATCAGTTCCAGTTGTGAAACTGTAGTGTATTTGAATACTTGTTTAAAATAATAGTCTCATTTAAAAAAAAAAACTCTCACCTTTAATTTGGTTCAAAAGTCATAATGGACATTCCTCTTTCACATCATATTTCCATGCTACCTCTGTTCTTGATGCTGTCCAGCGGCCAAAGCAAATTGGAAGACTGGACTGTATACCCATTCAAACAGTGCCCCCAAATTGCTCTCTTACAGAATGAAATTTCTTATCCCTTCAGCCCTCTGCATGGGATATAAGTCAGTCCTAGGATCATTCTCTGAGCCAAAGAAAAATAAATGGAAACAAATCCAACACTGAAAGTGGCAATATTCAGAAATCAGCAAGGAATGTTTCCATCTTCAAGGTCACCCAGTTGCAAGAAATGAAAGCTTCTATTCTTTAACAAAGAACTTAAAAGAAGATGCTAAAGTAAAATTGAAGAACCAGAATTTGTATGATTCAATTCACTTAGAGCTCAACCAACTCACATACTAGGCCACACCTGTCCGTAAGGTGAGAAAGCATGATCTTGCTGATAATAATTTGGAAAAAGGTTGGGGAACGATATGTGAGATAAAAAGCTTACTGTCTACTAATCTCACTGATTTCCTTAGTGTTAGCTAGCATTCAAAAATACTTTATGTACAATTGTTGATGAAATTGGGGTTTTTTGATAGTTTTCCCCCCCCTGAATCAGAACATGCAGCAACTAAGACTCAAGAGTGTCCTATTTTGCAGAGCTCATTTTTTTTAATTGTTCCCAGCTTTAGTTTAACACAGGGGTCCTCAAACTATGGGCTGCTATTAATTCGGCCCGCAAGGGCCACATTGCCCCACCTACCCGCCAGCCCCCACCCTCCTTCTGGTGGCCAAGGCCAAAAACAGGACAAATGGGCCCATTTTTGGAGAGGGAGGAGGGGGGAGAGAGAGGGGGAGAAACAGAAGTCCCTCACAGACACCCCAAGGCAGCTGCACCCTTTTACTAACCTGCTTTCCACCCCCAGGAGCATAACAAATTAAAGTTTCATTTGTGTGTGTTGATTAATTGACTGCTAAATTGGCCACGGCCACCCAGTCACATGACCACCTAGCCACACCCACCCAGTCACATGATCACAAACATGAGCGTAGAAGGTTGGATCACAGACAACCTCCTTGTATATATAGCATTAGATTGCTTAATCAAGATCCTTTAAGGGTTTTGCTGAAGATGTTGTTGGAAGAAATGTCCGTCTGCATTCAGTTCCAAGTGGGGAGAAACACTGAGAACATGGAAGCTGTTTGGAAAGATGGTTTAATGGTGGACCACATGGTTTGAGGCAGAGGTGGGTTCCTGACGGTTGGGTCGGGTTCTACCGAACTGTTAGTAACTTACCAGCCAGGTTTGGTAGAACCGTTAGTAACCTGGGCCTGCCATGCCCCTGAGCCGCCATAGGCGCCATAGGTGCTGCCATCTTGAATTTTGCTACTTTGCATGCGCATCTTTTTTAAAGCACTGCGCATGCATGTGCGGTGCACAAAGTGTGCATGTGGCTCCAGCGTGCCCCTGAGCGAACCAGCAGTAACAACATTTAGACATAACACTGGTTTGAGGTCCTGGGTAATGGAGCACATGGGAGAAAGAGAGAGATTTATACCCTCTCTTGGGCTTTGAACTTGCTTCCTGTTCCTGTGTAAGAAATGTACTCTGATTGGTTGTCAGACTCCCATGGGGTCATGCAGGGGAAACTTTGTAGGTTGTCTTGAGTCCCAGACTTGGTTGAATCTTGTGGGTAATGATATAATGCAGGGGCTTTGGGCAATTCCTATTATGGCTTAATGGCTTTGTCCTGGTTTGGATCTTGAGTGAGGGCTAATACTATCACTCTGGAGCTGAATTTGTTTTGTCTTGTAGATAAGCTGGCACCAAAATATCTGTTGGAGCTGAGTTTCTGTGTCCCTGAATAGAATAGAATAGAATAGAATTCTTTATTGGTCAAGTGTGATTGGACACACAAGGAATTTGTCATTGGTGCATGTGCTCTTAGTGTACATAAAAAGACAAGATATTTTTGTCAAGAATGATAAGGTGCAACACGTAATGATAGTCATAGAGTACAAATAAGCAATTAGGAAACAATATCAATAAGAAGTCATAGGATACAAGCAACAAGTTACAGTCCTGCAGTTGTAAGTGGGAGGAGATGGGTGATAGGTTTTTTTAAACATATGAATTTCATTCAGCCATGACTTTTCTCAATCATTTTCTTCTTTCATTCATACTATTTTAATACATCTCTCTGAAGACTCAGACTTCATACATTCTCTACATATCACTAAACCACTTCCATGTACTTTTTTTTATATTAGTCACTCATCTCCATTGATCCAACATCCATTCACTCGTCACCTTTTCTTCTTGTTTTACCCTATGTTCTACTTTTCCCATTTCATTGAACTTTTAGATTTCCCCAGCTCTAATTGCATACAATTAAGTGGGCAAAAGCACTTTCTTATGCAAAGCCAGTTTTGTTTCTTTTGACAAATGTTCATTGCAATATATCCACATAGTATTCACCAGGATTCTGCTAAAATACTTTAACTCATCTACATTTCTTTGTCATTTTCCCTGCTCAGTATTAAATAATTTGCTAAGCATTCAATTTACGCTTTCAATTCATGCTTTTCTTCCATCATATATTGCTCTTTTTTACATTGTGCTAACAACTTTCACCTCCATATTTGTGCAAAATATCTTGCAGTTCTACCTGATCACTCTTTCATATACTTTCTCTATATATCGATAGCCATGAAGTTAGCTTTCTCACATCTATACATTTCTCTTCTGAGAAGCAAAAATCTGACCAGCTCACCTTACTTGATGTAATGTCCCAATATTTGCAGTTCCCAAATAATTATTATCTTTGATCATTATCCTTTCTTGCCCCATTCCACTAGGACCTGACCAAGCATATTTAACATAGTAATCTCCCTGCAGTTTTGCATTCAGTATTTTTTATATCTCTTTGAAGCAGTAGAATAATCAGGCACACAGTCTTCACACAAGCATTAAAAAAGATGCACAACCTTTTCCTACACAAACCACCTTCATAGCCTAATACATCTGGTCCCACTGTAATGTTCCTTCTGGAACCTTAGCAGTGGTGGGATTCAGCCAGTTCGCACCACTTCGGGAGAACCGGTTGTTAACTTTCTGAGCAGTTTGGTGAACTGGTTGTTGTAAGAAATCATTAGGGCAGAGAACGTAACTGATTTGTTAACTTATTTGAATCCCTTCTCTGAGCCTTAGTATTTTTCAGTGTTCTCACAGCCTTAAATTTCTTCCCCTCCCCCCTGGACAATAAAATTTAAAGCATTTGTTTCAGTTTGACTTCTTGACATATTATTCTCATACAAATCTTTAGAATACTCTCTCTGATGTTCTGTCTCTTCAATTTAATCTCAAATTGTTTTTAATTCCATTTGTTCTGCTGTTGGCTACTTGTTTGCACTTTTTCTTCCCTTCCAAAACCATTAGAACTAACCCTTGCTATATATTTTCCTGTCTCTTTTAATCTTAATTGTTATTCTCTTTGACTCCAAATTCTTCAACTATCTTCGTTCTCTTTATATATGTCTTTCTCTCATTCTTATTTTTGCGGTAGCATTTTTTCCTCTCTTACACAGCCTATTTTTCTCCATCATTCCATGAAGTATTTTTTTTGATTTGTTTCTTTCTACATAAGGGTAACTGTTCTGCTATTCTGTAGAGTATACAACCTAGGTTTTAGTCACATCTTTAATCTTTGTTGCTAGGGAACAGCGTACTTCCCTTGATAGATTGTTTGGTCTACAAACTGGTAATTCCATTCTTCTGAGAAGTGAGTCTCCTATCACAACACACAACTTTTTTTTTCTTGGGGAAGCCTGGGCTACTTTTGTTCCTGTACACTTGATGATGTCTCTTCTCCAGATGACTGCTTGCTTTCTTCCAGGGAGAGAATATGAAAATTATTGCTTAGTTCTAGTGGAATGGGACAGGACTGGACTTCATAGATGTTGTTCTTGATTTTCTTTTTCTATGAGTGATACCCTGTTTCCCTGAAAATAAGACCTCCCTGGATAATAAGCCCAATCAAGCTTTTGAACGCATGTGCTCAAATAAGCCATCCCCTGAAAATAAGCCCTCCCCAAAACACAGCAGCAGCCATGAGGTAACCATGCTTGCTGCCTCCTGCACCTCAAAAATAATAGGACCTCCCCAAAAATAAGGCCAAGCGCTTATTATTTCAGGGGTCAAAAGAAAATAAGACCCTGTCTTATTTTCAGGGAAACATGGTATGTTACCATTGGTTTATCTCTAAACCTTCATTATTATCTTTTCTGGGAGTTGTTTGTTCTATAATATATTCAGTTTTGTTATGGTCTTTTTCCTTTAACTGGAGTTTCTCATTTTGATTTTTAAGTCTCAGAGTGATATGATTTGTCCTTAGACCCTTAACTTTTTCTTCAAGTTATTCATTTAGTTTACATTTGATACAAATATAATTTGGGTCTTCTATGGCAGCAGTCCCCAACCTTTTGGGCATCGGGGACCGTTTCCATGGAGAAAGGTTTTTATGCAGAACAGAAGGGGCGTGGTTTCATGTGTTGCCTGCATTCCATGGATGGGGCCCAGTTTCTGACATACTGTGAACTGGTGCCAATCTACAGACCAGGGGTTGGAGACCCCTGTTCTATGGGCATGAATACATATATGGCACTTATTTTGCAAATCACAACAGTGTTAGTCTTTTTTCCATGATTATTTTATTTTTCTTGCAAAAGCTTTGCAAATATTCCCAGTAGTTCTAATTCTCTTTCTTTTAAAACCTGGTTTAATGCAGGGTTTTATTTTTTTAACAATGTTTAACAATCTTGAATACTGTATCTTTTGATTTTAAAAAATAGTCTTTGATCCCTCTTGTGGTTAATGTTGAACTAATACTTAAATTTTGGTGTTCCTATGTTAAAGTAAACTTTAAATGTAATACCTTAAAGGCAAATAAGATCTCCTTCAAGATATAGTTTATAATCTACAGAGAGAAGAAATGAAAATAATAAAATAAAAAATAGTGTCTTAGCTCTCAATTATTGTGAAAGGGTTTAGAAAAATAGCAAATTCTCAATTGCTCCCAGTAGTTCCAAGGCATGGTCTTGTTTCTTAGCAATATTTTTAATTTTGTCTAATATTGTGTACTTTAGTAGCCTTTGAGTCCTTTCTTTTAAAATTCACTCCTTTCCACCATTTTCATTTCACTCTAGGTTTTTGACATCTTTCTATCCATCTCTTGCATCTTTTTGTCTATTTTCCCAAGATCTACTCTTGATACTATGAAAGAGCTATCTGTCTCATATTCAGAAACTCTCATCATTCTTGTATTTTTCAGTACTCTCTAAATCTTTTATTATAATCTATCAACTCAGTCTCATTTTAATAATTCTTTTTCATCTTGGTTCATGAATAAACCATCTATTCAGAACAAATAAACATTTTTCTATACTCTAAATAGCATTTTTGGTTTGTTTAAATCAGGGGTGCCAAACTCAAGACCCATGGCAGAATCCGCCCCATGGGGTGCTTAGATCTAGCCCGTGGGGCCAGCCTGGAAACAGCAAAGAACCGTCCCGCAGTGCCTCTGCTAGTGAAAATGGAGCTCAGGTGTGCCATACGTTTTTGCTGGCAGAGGTCTATCAAAACAAACAAAAACAAAACAAAAGCAGAAATGTTTCCCCTTTTGCACTTGAGCATCCAAGAAGTGACAGGAAAGGAGAAAGGGAAAGAGGAAATAAAGAGAAAGAAGGAAAGATGGGAAAAGATCTAGGAAGGAGAAAGAAGGAAAGAGGGAAAGGACAAAGAGAATCAAGAGGGAAGGAAAAAGAAGAAAAAGAAGGAAGGAGATTATAATGAGAGTGAGGGAGGGTCTCAGGGAAGTCCTGCCTAAGCACTTGGCCACCACAAGTGCCCCCAACATGAGTTCTGTGTCACACCCACCATGGCCACGCCCTACGCTCCCCCCCAGCCCTCCGAGGTCAAACACAACTCTGATGCAGACCTCAATGAAATCAAGTTTGACACACCTGGTTTAAATAATCCAATATTTTTTTTCTATATTCTTTTCCTCTCAGAATATTTCCTGTTTCTAATTTATTCAAAATGTTGCATAGTTTTCTCCACCTGTAGATTTTTCATTGTCACAATTTACTAAAGTATAAGTTACAATTATTGCATTATCTGCCTATAGATTCCTACTTTCATTTGCAATGTAAAATAACATCAATTCATACTTTCTGATTTATGTTTGAACTCTTATAGTTAAAACTATACTTTTTTTCATGCATATTTTTGAAACCTCCATCCACTCCACAAGAGGTGGTCAACTTAATTCAGATGATTGCATCCTTTCCCTTTTTCCTAAATTTCAAACACTTTTCTTCTTCATGTCAGTAAATCTATGCTCTTTATCATACTTAAAAACAGGTTTCCCTTAATTTGTTAAAAGGCTATGCTATGCTACACTATGTTATGCTTGCCCAGCTGCTGTGGCCTAGAGGTGGTGCTCTTGCCTCACAATCAGGAGGTTATGAGTTTGATCATAGGTAGAGGCAGATGTAAGGGTCTCCTGCTTGGGTAGGGGGGTTGGACTAGATGACCTGCAAGGTCCCTTCCAACTCAATATGTTAAATGCTAGGAAGTTGTTTATGCAGCTGTCCCCTTACACTGAAGTACCAATGCTGGCTGGGGAATTCTAGGAGTTGAAGTTCACCCATCTTAAATTTCTGATATTCTCAATCATCTGTCAAGCTATGCACTTTGGGATGAACACCCTTCAAATGGTATGGGAGTATGAACAGATTTCCAGAAAAAATGCGAGGCTACAGGAACCATTTGCACTTCAGTTTGAGATGCAGACAACACAGACTCATCCCCAACGGCCTGCGCCTGTGTTCAACAGGGAAGGGACACAGGTCAGAAAATATCCTACAGAAAGCACAACTCTACAACACAGTCCTTTCAGCAGTTCCAAGAAGGCTCCACACCTGTTTGCACTACTCAGGTGACCATGAAGACACAGACAAGCTACCAAGTGCCCTCAAAGACTCTGTAAAAAAAAATGCAAATGACCAGCTGTCTGCAAAAAATATAAATAAACCCTTCCATTCCCCACCATCTAGTTAGAGCTGAAGAAGCTTCTTGGATAAGAAGCAAAACATCTTCAAAGAAAGACACCAATCTTAAACTTGCCAAGGTTGAGAAACACAGCTCGACACATAAAAGGATATACTAGCTAGAAGATAATTAACCATTGACTTTAAGCCTGATTAAAGGAATTAATGGCTTCTTTTGAGATAGACAGTAAGAGTACTAGACCGCATCAGCATATAGTGGCAATATATTTTAAAGATATCATGACCTCTCCCAGTAGTCTTATACAAATAATAGGCGCAAAATGGAGATAACATAATCTAGGTTTCAAACAGCAATCAACACTAAATGTGGCCTGACCAAAACGTTAAAACCTACTGCTAAAAGTGTTCACAAGGATCAATCTTTCAAAGTGACCCTGAGAAAAATTATGGATGTTAATAAAAAGTCAAAGGAAACTAATAGAAAATCCCAACATTCCTCAGCTTCCTGGTACCAAGTACCAAGGCAGCAGAAGCAGTATGCTCACATATCTTGGCTAAAAACACAAGTCAGGTCAGCACCCTCCAGATACTGTTTTTTTTATCATAGCCAAAAATGGTGCATTTGAGTCCAATCAATCACTTCCCCAAGAAACATTTCTTCATAACCGCCACCTTGAAACAAACGAGGACTCAGTGGATTGTTAAAAGTTATAGTGTGGTTTCCCTCAGTGTTCTAGCTGAAGTCACATTATTTAACTCTGTTGAAATGAAAGGCAGACCGTATGCCTCTGAATGAGGGCATGGATGCAAATTTGACTTTTCCATGTTTAATAAATAAGAACTCAGACTGTGAGTATTTAAAGGGCATGCTGAATATTAATGTACTTCTTAATTATGTCAAACATCGAACATGAAATATGTTAGGAATAGCAACACCACCCTCCATCAATTCTAATGATTGTATTAGAATGCAATTTCAAATTAAGAAATTCTCTTTTTTTCTAATTCTGCATTAAAGATGTATATTATTTTACCTTCTCTTTTTCACTCCTTGCAAATGAAATGTTTTATTCCCTCATTAATGTATACTGAGCCAGACCTCTCTATTCTTTTCTCATAACATTTTTATTACCATAGCACAGCATTTCTCACTGTAGTTTATGGAGGAAAACAAATCATTAATATTTATGAAATCATAGAATTGAAAAGGGCTGTTTAACTATACAGTCCAATTCTTCGCTCAAAGGAGAAATTTAAATGAAAATCATGTCCAACAGATGGCTGTCCAACCACCATTTCAGCTTAGTGAATGGGAGATCATCATTTCCCTAGGAAATTGGTATTAAACATCAAGCTGCTCTTACGACTGTGTTTTTTCCTCTTTTCTAGAATCTGACTTCTTATAATTTAAAGCATTATGTTAAGTTCTGTGTTCAGAGACAATAAAGAAGTTGCAGCGCTTACAAATGTTGAGAATGCTAACGTATCTTCAGATCTGTCAATTTTTTCCATTTCTCCTTTGTTTCTAATCTTCTGATATTTTTGCCTTCTTCAAAACTGTTTCAATTTGTGTACATTCTTCTTACATAGTGGCACAGTGGCACTAGAAGTTTGGATCTGACCAATGCAGAAGTACTACTTTCTGTGCTATAAAAGTTAGACATCTATGGTTGCCGTTTAAAATTGCCTTTGCTTCTCCCCCCCATAGTCATATACCACTGGTGTTTGTAATTAACTTCTGTTCTAAGATCATTTCCCCAGCACTCTTGCCAAACCAGATATCATTCCATTCTAAACCTCTGAATCTAATTTGTTTCCTAGAGCACATACACTTTTCATTTATCTCTTTTAGATTAATTCTGTTATTTTCAGCCCATTTCCTTAATCTATCAAACTCATTTTTCATTCATTTCTGCCTTCTAGATTATTAGCATTCCTGTCCAGCTGTGTGCCATTTGCCAACCCGTAAAGCAGTCTTTCCATTTTCTTCTTGAAATCATTCATTACAATGCTAAAGAGTCAAGCTCTAGGACTGACCTCCCTCCCTTCAGTCTGATGAGCAGAATTGAGAATTCTTTGACTCTGTTTCTCAAGCATGCTTTGCCATGTCATCCATCCCATTGGTTTAGTTATCAAAATGGATTTGCTGAAATAAAAATATATCTGCAGTACTCCCACGGTCAAATAAATTAATCAAAAGGTGAAATCAGTTTATTCTGGCTAGGTTTGTGCTTGATCAATCTGTGTTCACTTCTTGTAATAAACACACTGTTTTCAAGGTGACCTAGAGCCTTTGCTGTTGAGAGGATTCGCTTCTGCACAGAAATACAACACAAGTATTGAAGCGAGCGTGGGGGTTGTATCTAATGCTGATTGCTGGTTAATTCCCAGCAAATTTTTCAAGTTGCTATACAAAATGTAACAACATTAGATGGTAGGATTACAATCAGAAAGAAGAGCAAGGACATGAAAATCAATATGGTCAAAAAGCCTTGTAAAAACTAAGATGAGAGATCTTCCAATGTCTCTATAAAAGGATTGAGGGAACAGGACATGTTTGATATGCTCATGTTCCCAGATTCACACAACAAAGAGTGCTCCTGTATTTTCATCAGTACCTAGGACAAAAGACACAATAGAGGACTACAGAAACCCTACTACTCTTCCCAGGAAATGCCTGGTATCCCATGAATCTTTGTACCAGAAGTGCATAAGCAAGGCCTAATTATATCATCAATATCTCTATTGAACAAGCAGACAGGCAGCAGGGATATGGAAGGAGAAAGGAGAAAAAAATGTTGGGGGAGGGGAATAGGAACATTGTTAACATTCCAATTCCCAATTCACAAAAACTTACAATTACATCTCCCCCGTTTCCTACTTTCTCTGTTTACTCCAGCAATTCTCTTTTCCCTTCACACACTACCTTCCTCACCAGGATTCTGCTTAGAATGTTTTGTCACCTATCCTAATATGGCCATCAAAATCAGGACTGCCTGTAAGACACAGACTCTGGACAGTCAGTAGGAAGCAGCAAACAGATACAGAATACTTCAATGGATTGCCAGCATTGAAAGCAGATATACCTTCTTGGACAACAGGACCATGGCCTGACTGGCAACAAACTTTGCTTTGCCTTATTAACCTCGGCTTAGAGAGGAACGTAACTGCACTGAAGTTGGACTATATTTCCAACTGTGAATTTATGCATGCTAGATTGATGAGTCTAAAATGAATGCAGCTTTGCGGGCAAGGTCATGAATGGCAGAAACCTTGTCCCCAGGCACTGCTATCAAGACACAACGTTATCAGGCTCCAACAGTGGAACATGTCTGACATCTTATTTGCACCCAAGGGACCTCATTTTCAGAATGGCTGCTGCAGGGCGTGATTGCTTGGGAGGAGGCAAAGACATGCCAGAGGAGAGGAGGGAAAGGCTGGTGTACAACAGCCAGTGAGAGAATAGGAAAGAAGCATGACATTTAGCTTCAATTCATGTTTAAAATTGTTGTTAACATTTTACTTGAGAAAACATAAGCAGAAAATAGGATAAATATTCTCAATAAAATAATTGCACTTTCAAATAATCTTTGAGATTTTGTAAAATGAATACAATTTACCAATGCAACCACATGGAAATATATTATGTTTTTAAAAACTGTTTTATTCATTGGATGATACTGATGAGCTCATAAATTCTGAAATCCAGAGGTATTCAAGGTATTAGAGAAAGTACCCAAATGGTGGGTGGGACCAGATAATCAAAGTCTCAAATATTCCATGCAAAAGGTGGGTGGAACTTTAATTACAAATAGCTTTTGAGTTATGACCCCTTCCTGACAGTTTGAGAGCTAATATTATCCAGAATGGGACAACTTGGCATGGCCAATTCACCTCTGCCAACTCACCACTACCAAGTTGCCGTAGGACAACTCATGCAGCCAATTTGCTGTGGGGAGAACTCACCATGGGTGGCTGGAGGGAGAGACGAGCAGGCAGGCAAGTGAGCAGGTGGGCAGAGTGCAGTGTGGAAGCGATGGCTGGAGGTTCCTATTTTCACACATACCGCTGCTGCTGCTGCTACCACTGCCATTGAGTTTGTGCCTGAAGAGATGGGTGAACAGTGGTGGTGGTGGGTGGGTCACTGGGTGAAGAGGCGGTGGCAGCCAGGAGCATCCCATATTCACACACACCACTGCCACCACTGTTTCCAGCCTCTTTGGCTTGGAGCTCGGTGCGGTGGCAGCTGTGGTAGTGGTGGGTGAGAATGAGACATCCTGGCTGTCACCATTTCCCCACCATTCACCCCACCCACTGGTGCTGCCACCACCTTCATTAACCTCTTAAGCCTGGAGTGGCAGTGGCAGCAGTGCAATATGCGAAAATGGGATGGCCCCCCCCCTGCTGCCAACTCCACTGCCCATCCACTCCCTGCTGCTGTCACTGCCATCACCATCAGCAACCTGTTCGGTTGGAGCTTAGCATGGTGGCAGTGGTAGTGATGATGTATGAAAATGGGATGCCCCAACTGCTGTCACCTTCTGTTGCCCATCCCACTCACTGCCACTGCCATAACCATCCCCAGCCTCTTTGTCCCAGAGTTTGACGTGGTGGCATCAGCAGCAGTGAGATGTATGAAAATGGGATGCCCCTGGCCACTGCCACCTCCCTGCCGCACGTCCCACTCACTGCCACCTGCTCTCATCAGCCCAGAGCTTTGGCCCAGAGCTTGGAGCAGTGGCAACAGCGGCAACAGGGTATGTGAAAATAGGACCCCCTCCAGCTGCTGCTGCCTCCTCACTGCCTGTCTCACCCACCATCACCATTGCCATTGCTGGGCTTTTTGGCCCAGAGCTTGGTGTGGCTGCATAGAGTATGTGCACATATTCTGGAGAGAGAGAAAATCTCTGATGATGCTCAAGTACGAGCCCGAAAGCTTGAAAGAATAAACCTTTGGTCCAGGTGATTGACTCAAATTGGATCCTGCAACTTTCATAAGTCTTTGATTTGACAAATGCTAAATCTTGGCCATCTGTGTTCAGTATATGTAGTGTTGTATTATTCAGATTTTATCCTGCAACATTATCCTGGGACATGTATATTTACTTCATTCACTGTTGAAAATACTTAGTGTGGTGCTTTACAAACATACAAAAGTTCAAATGTTGTTTATGTAATTCTATGTCCTTGTGATTTAATGTATGTGGGCATGACAACTGGAAAAATAAAAAATAGAAGAGGAGAACATTACAAAATAAAACAAAGAAGGAAAACAGAATATTTAGCAAAACATAACATAATATGAAGCAGATAATATAGAGCTCTGGGTTGCCAAACTGGTAACTTCCATTAGGAAAATTGACTTTGTAAGAAGAAAAAAATACTTGGGAAAGTAATTGGTTCTCTAGTTCTGCTTTGATTTTTACTTTCAAGTTCTCAAGGAAATGACAATCTCTGACAATAGAAGTATTCTCAGTGACGAGAAAGAATATTGAACATGGAGATACTAACATTTATTTTCTTCTCTTAAAATTTCATATGAAGAAAATTTCAGGTAACATTTATTTATTACATTTATAAAATCTATTTGTCAAGTTTGATATGCTTCTAAATATTTGAACATTTATCATTATTCAACTTGCCGCTGAACTGGGGGGGGGGGAGGGAAGGGTGAGAAAAGAATGCAGATGATCCAAAAATAGAATGTGCGAGGCGAGAACCCACCGAAGTCACTACTGCAGGTGTCTGACAAAGAAATGAACTGTTCTCAAAACAAAAGACTGATTCATAATTGGGCAGCGTGACCACTATGGGTGGGAAGAACGGTAAAACTAATGTTTAACTATATAGCATTGTGTGGGAGAACCTCAGAGCTGGGTTTTAATTCTTCAGAGCCGAAATGGTGTATCCAATTGGATTCACTAACTGGACGGTTGACATTTTTAGCTGCCATCTTACCATAGGGTAACCCGGGGTGAATTACAATTACATAAAATCTAAACCATAAAAAGTTAAAAACAAACATTAAAACCAAAAACACATGGGAGAGGGCAGAGTGGAGGGGAGGTAGGATCTGTTATCACTCAGTCAACTACCTCCATTGTGCTGTTCCATCACTGGGGCCCAGGCCAAATGGCAGAGCCACATCTTTAGATCCTTACAAAAGGATAGGATGGTTGGGGCCAAGCTCACATCGGGAGCCAAGAAGTTCCAGAGGACAGGAGCAATAGCAGAGAAGGCCCTCCTCCTGGACCCAAGCAGCCAGAATACTTGGACTGATGGGACCCACAGTAGTTCACTCATGAAATGACTAGGGACTGGTCCAGGAAAGACCACAACTGCCACACAATATGAAATACAAAGGCCCTCCTAGCATAACTGCCACCTGTTTCTTGAACAGGAGTCACGAGTCCAGGAGAACTCCCAAATGGTCTGCAGCTGCCAGACCATCACCTTTTCTACAACCTTCACTAAGAATGGGAGATTGGAAACTGGACAAAAATTGTCCAGGCAGTTTGGATCTAACTGACAGGTGGTGGCACAGACAGCATCAATGGTCCTCTCCACTTCATAAAGGCCAGGGATATCTCATATTCATATTATATATTCACTGATTGTAACTTTTCCTCTAGGGAATGTGTTTGTTGTAGGGGATCTTAATGCCAGAATACTATTAAAGAACACATAATAAAAGTCATAGTTCCAATTCTGTAAGAACGTAAAATAGCACTATCTCCATTTTAAGAAATAAAAATATTATTTTTTATATTTTTACAGTATGGTCCAATTCAGTTGCAGTTAAAAATGGATTGTCAAATGCAAAAATATGCACTGTACAAACATACACATTTGAAAGAACTCAGTCTTCAATGTAAATATTGACCCAGAAAGCAGAATTTGATTAACAGAGTGTCTCCAAATGAACATTCTTGTTAAATGTTTTGGAGAATAGAATCAAAATGATAACACATCCAAACAACATTTTATAATTAACTTGATATCTGTTTCAGTAACTTAACTTTCCTATGATTCTGTCTAGAAATGTTCCTTCTAATATTATTAGTAAAATATAGTTTTAGACAGAAGAACAGAAGTCTAGTTCCCAATTTTCAGGAAATAACTATATTTCATTCTGCATTGGTTAGATTTGCTATTATAGAATGGCAAGTTTTTATTCATAAAGATCCTACCGAAATCCTTTGAGGAAGAATTATAGATCTAGATATATTTGCTGTGAAATCTCAGAAACCTTGTTAATGCTTTTTCCTGTATGTCATAAAAGAGTTGGATTATAAATTTCTCCAGAATGTAAAATCTACCAACTGGTTAGCCATGGAGAAAGAAAAATAATCCAAGTATTTGTTCTAATTGTCACCCTGTGACCACTCCATATAAACTGGTCATTGAAGTATATATAGCCAGATATTTTATATGATTATTAATTTCTATTTTTTGCAAAAATCACCCATCATTACCAGCTGATTATATTTAGAGAACAAAGATTCATACCATCTCAATATCAGAAGTATTTATGTAATGAAGAATAATGTAGACACCTAGACACCCTGTCCTAGCTGGCATTAATCTTAAATTAGGATTATGAAACAACCAAAAATAAATCTTTAGGCCATACTGAGTAACTATCAAAACAGATTCATTAAAGTTTCTAAATAAATTCTACAGACAATATTGAAAACAATAAAGCAATATTTAAAGAATAAGATGCAATCAGATAAAAATAACCACTATTGGCTAACTCTACCTAGATTTCACTCTATTCTGACCTCTACAGCAGTCCTTCAATATCAGAAAGAAGGATGGAAAAAAACAATTTAACCTTGTTCTCATATTCTGCCTCATATTCCACTGCCTTTTTCTGAAAGGAGGGAAAACAGCTGATCATCAAGTGTTCTGACATCAGACTGAGGGCTACCCTCCCAACTACTATAAGCAAAGATAATTATGGAAAATAGATAAATAAATTTTATGAATTGAGAAGAAATTTACCTCACGCAGATAAAGCAAGCTAAAAATGATCAGTATTAAAGTGCAGTGTTCCATTTCCCTATCTATACTGTGTCTACCTGAAAACTGAAAATCAATCAATTTTATTACATCTTCTCTTCGCACATTTCAATTACAAAAATGTTGAGCGCTAAGATATCCCTGCAACGTCTTAATAGAGTTGTACCTGGGTTAAGAGAGCAAACTTGGAATAAACCAGGTCTGTTTCCATTAAGCCATTCTTTATATAAAAATATTTTAATAAAGTGGATAGATTCCTGGGATGTGACAGCTTAGCTGACAATGATAAAACTATGGGTTAAGAATTGTATAGTGAGTGTGCAGTGCTACGATTCTTTTCTCGTATGAACTCTTTTGCTCAGAGATAGCTATACTATTCAACTCTTTTTTCTCCCATTAGGGTTATTTATCCCATCAGGATAAATTGATAAAACTTGTTTACTTTATTCCAGCCTAATTTTTTCTTTTTATTATTATCTTTATACTTAATATTTTCTTGGGAAGTTCAAAGCAGTGTATATTCATTCACTCCTTACAACTATTTTGTGCAATGATTGAGTTGAAAGTAAGTGACTGGTAAAAAGTAACACAGCAATCCTTTGCCCAGCAGGTATAGACAGTATAATAGATTAACAGTTTATCACCATCTCTTTAGATATAACCAAGCATATCTTCACTACATATCCTACCCCATTCTCCAAACAAAAGTCTTTAAAACCTCCTCACTCCATCTTAACCAGCAAGAGTCTATTAAAAGTTAAGAAGTATCAGTACAATTATTGCAAATTGTATGTAATAAACTGACTTTGAATCCTTCTTTTTTTACATTTGTTTCAATTTCTACCTAAACAACTCCTTTCTAACTCATTTCTTTAAATAAACAAGATATTTGAAATATCATCATCCAATCATAGTCCACATAAATCCATTAAACATTTCCATAAATAACAATCCATCTATTTTAACATTGATCAAATAAACTGGCTTTGTATTCTTTTTCCTTTCTCAGAGAAGTCCTTTCAAATAATACCTAAACATCTCTTTTCTTTTCTCATAAAGTCATTAATAACGTTAGCAAACTCCTTTTGAAGAGTTTATCCACATCACTCTCCAGATTCTTATTGCCTCCTCTCCTAAAATTCCTTACAACTTTAACAAATCCCTTTTGTAAATCCAATATAGAATGGTTACTCATATCACCCTTCTGATTTATTATTTGTATGCTTTTTTAATTCTTAAAGCCTCAATCTATTTCACTTGTATAACCAATAATTCATCTTTTTATATATCCACTGATTCATCTTTTTCCATCTGCCTATACAGTACATTTTCAAATCCACATTTAGGTCAATTTCAGCTTTATTCATTAAAATGTGTTCAATAATACCATTCAATTTATCTATCATAGTAGATAACTGAAAAAGTAGTTTATGTGCCCAAAACTCATGAACCACTGTCAGTGGATCTATTGATGCATTTATTTGTTTCTGGTGACTTTTAGTGACCAGCCTTCAAAGTCATCAGTTATTCAGATGTAAACATAGAAGATTTCCCACAGGAAGAATTCTTTTAATTAACATCAAAGTTTAAACCCCTAATGTGTTTAAAAGTTTTTGAAATCAGCATGCTAATTACCCTTTTGTTGTATATTACAAAAACATTTTTTTAACATTCTGAAGGTTCTTTAAAAAGTAATTTTCTAATAATAAAATCCAAAGTGGTTCAGAAGTGAGATTTGGTCAAATCCTGACTCCATGAAGGTCCATTAATGGCTATAAGTTTGATGAAATCCCATGATTCCCAGCTGATTGCAAATGACTGCAAAACTCTCAGTTCTTGCCATCTACTGACATAAAACATAGTTGTCTGGAGTACATGTGGGTGATCTAGAAAATTCCTCCTTTCTCAGGAAAGATTTCAGTGGTTGGGATCCAATATCCAAATGGCAGTTTTGGCCATAATGTCTGATTTGTGTGATGTCAGTTCACCGTTTCCTCATGGAAATTTCTTTTCTATGTTTATGTTGCCATAAGTAGATATTTTTATTTTCCATTTTGAAGATAGCAAACAGATTCCTCTTTTATTCATTATTAATTTTTTGTCCTAAAATGTTATGATTTCTGTCTCTTCTACCATCATCAATTAATGTATTTTTAAAACATAAAAAAAAAAAAAATTAAGAATGTACTGTGGATATTAGTGAATCAAAAGAAGCATGCAAAGCCAGGGGTGGGTTGTGAATGTTTTTGCTGACGGTTTGCTCAGGGTCGCACTGTGTGTGTGATTCAATGCGTCCCACCCCCCCACCACATGCACGTGCGACCCCGTCCCCCCGCTTTTGGCACACGATGGCACTGTGGGTTTTTCGCCCTCCCCAGGCTCCAGAGGTTTTGTAGGAGCTTGGGGAGGATGAAAATGGCCTCCTCCACACACACACCCAGAGGCCCTCCGAAGGCCAGAAAAGCCCTCCCAGAGCCTCCACACGAGCCCTTTAGTTACCTCAAAATGGGCTGTGTGGAGACTCCTGAGAGGGGAGGGAGGCACGTGCATGCACGCTGGAGCTAATCTATGGCTCCGTGTGCCACCTGTGGCACGTGTGCCATAGGTTCGCCATCACGGCTCTAGCATGTGCTTTCCCCCTCAACATTGTCTTCTTTTATAAGAATAAGTATTCTTAAATGAAATGATCATTTGTGGAGAGCTGCCAGCCAATGCTTTCGGTTGTAACTTCATAACAGTGTGATAACTTCATAAATAATAAAAATATTAACCCATGAGAGGGGTATGTCTACTGCTTCTAAGAGACATTTTCAGCACAATGTAGAATAATTCAAAACAAGTTCTTATTTGCTTACGCGCAGTAGATAGAATCTTGCCAGACTAAACCTATATTACAATCGTCTTAATGGATATACCCTGGGAGATTCTAGGGAGTGGCTATCCTTATTCTTTTCCTCTGTCTCCTGTCCAGCTCTGGGCTGTGCCCCCTCTTGTTTTGTCCCCCTTTCTGCTCTCTCCTTCTTGGGAAACCTCACTATGGTCCATCATACTAGCTCCCCTTCCATGGGCACTATCTCTCACAGACAGAGCCATTGATCCCTGGGTATCACCTTGCCTACTTTTGCTTATAAACAGACCCCTAAAGTGTTGTTTAATTGCTTTGTAATGCTAATTATCAGAAAAAGATGATGCAGAGGACCTTGTTAACATAACTGCAGGACTTAGGAATATTTGGCCTTGAAAATGTTGAAGAGGAATTTAAAAAGACACATGGTAGATTGAGTAATTAGAAAAGATACATAGTAAATTGATTTTGTATATGGTGAATGCAGCAAGATTATTGAATACAAAATGATGGAAGACTAGTGAAATTCCCACAGGGGAAAAATGCATTATGAAAAGATCAGAATTGGCAGAAATGGCAAAACTGACCTGTTTGGTCAGAGAGAAAAAAAGTTTTTAAAAGACTGGAAATCTTATATCGACTTTTTGCTGAAATTAAAAAAAAACATGATTTATGAAGATTAAAAAGGATGTGGATTAAATGAGGTGTTGAGGGAACTTCTATAGACCTCTGAGAGGCAGAAAGCATAATACGATTGTAATTATCTGTTGAAAAGAAGGTCAGAAGTCATTTATGTTTTTCTTAATTTTAGTTTCTTTTTCATTTCTTTTTCATTTTCTCTTTTCAAGCAGAGGCTAGAACAAGCCAATGAAAATTCCCCTGGAATCTTGCACTGAAGAGGAGAACTCCAAATCTCAACCAACAAATGCTCTGTCCTACACATTGGTAAAAAAAATCAAAACACCAAATACAAGCTAGGTGGATATGACCTCATAGACGACCTTCACTCAGTCAAGGACCTTGGAATATTCATATCAAACGGTTTAAGTGCTAGAGCTCACTGTAACAGCATTGCAAAAAAGGCATTAAGAGTTGTTAACCTAATCTTACGAAGCTTCTCCTCTGGTAATATTGGTATCTGGTATACCTAATATCTGGTAGTTGCTAGACCAATTCTCGAATACAGCTCATCTGTCTGGAATCTGCACTGTATATCAGACATTAATACAATTGAGTGAGTCCAGAGGTATTTCACGAGAAGAGTACTAAACTCCTCTGCTCGCAACAGAATACCCTACACTAGGCTTGAAATTTTGGGCTTGGACAATCTAGAACTACGCCGCCTATGGTCAAATATAAGCATAGTATACAAAATCATATGCTACAACGTCCTACCAGTCAATGACTACTCCAGCTTCAACCACAATAATACAAAAGCACACAACAGATACAAACTCAATGTAAAACACTCCAAACTTGATTGCAGAAAATACGACTTCAGCAACAGAATTTTCAATGCACTACCTGACTCTTGTAACATCTTCAAACCTCCATAACTTTAACCTTAAACTGTCTACTGTTGACCTCACCCCATTCTTAAGAGGTCTGTAAGGGGCATGCATAAGTGCACCATCGTGCCTACAGTCCCTGTCCTACTGTCCCCATTTATTCGTATCCATTTCCTGTGTTCATACTCATGTTTATTCTTATACCTATTATCTTGTAAACGATAATCAAATGAAATGAAATGAAATGAAATGAAATGAAATGAAATGAAATGAAATGAAATCAAATCAAATCAAATCAAATCAAATCAAATCAAATCAAATCAAATCAAATCAAATCAATAAAATAAGATTAGACTCAATAACCTAAGTGGCTTACTTCAACCTTATGCTTCTGTGGTTCTAAATACAGGTTGTCCTCAACTTATAACCACAACTGAGCCCAAAATTTCTTTTGGTAAATGAGACATTTGTTAAGAATTTAACAAATGTCTCGTTTACCAAAATTTGTTGAGAATTTTGCCATATTTTATGACATTCCTTGCCACAGTTATTAAGTGGATGGCTGCAGTTGTTAGGTTAGTAACACGGTTAAGTGAATCTGGGTTCCCCATTGACTTTGCTTGCCAGAAGATCACAAAAGGTGACCATGTGACTCCAGGACACTGCAACCATCATAAATATGAACCAGTTGCAAAGCACCACGGTGACCAGAGAGATGCTGCAATGGTCATAAATGTGAAAAACGGTGATTAGTAACTTTGAATGGTTAATAAATGAACTGTTGTAACTCGAGGACTATGTGTATACTTTTGGATGTTGGCAATGTGTGCAATTTAAAAAATCCTATGTAAAGATATATTTATCCTTTATTGGATTGGTATTATGCTAAATTTTGAATTAAGCAGCAAACTGTTTATCTGACGGTAGGTAGTAATTGTAGATAGACAAAGCCACTGGGCTCACATTATTAATGCTACATTTGCTTTGAACTGTTTACATTTTTTCATGGCATTTGTAGCTGCCTGAAGCAATGTTATGTATGAAATCTTTAAAATGTATAAACAAATTAAGAAAACTTATGTTTATAAACAAATTTAGGAGGTGTTTTTAAAGGTGAAAACAGCAATAGAATATATATAAATGCTCTGTTCTCTAAGGTAAATTAAACAAATTGGGGAAGCAAAAATGCCATGAATATGTATATAGTTTTCTCCAATTCTATTTTTTCTCCTTAATTGCTGTGCACACAAATACAAATAATGTGATTTCTTTTTAATGTTACAAAGGTAAAAGGTATGGGTGGAACAATGAAAAAGGAAACCTACTAATTATACCTAGATGATAATCTTTGAATGTGAGTTAACAAGCTTTTGATTTTTTGATGTGAACTTTTGGGATATTTCAAAATGGATCTTTTTCTGCTAACAATTAAGAGATTCTCAAGTGTAACTTTGGGATAAACAGTTGAACCCACTATCACAAAATTGAATAAATTAGGATTCTATCATGGGATGGTCTATATGATATTTTTTCCATTAATCTATGTAATTTATGTAAATAATAATTAGGAAACTAGCAGACAATAGAGGCATGTCCTATACACATATCCAGAAAACATTTTCATATACTCAGTGCACTGTTTCATGCACACTGTTTCATGGAGTTCTTCAGTTCTAAAGACATCTTTGAAAAATATATTAACTGTCAGTTAAAGATGCAGATTTCAGTTTTCTGAATTTTGAATTGAACCACTCTGTACAGTATATATTTCGATTAGTACCAGTTTTTAGATTTTTACTTGGCAGGCATTTTTTTTGGGAATGTTTGTATATAACACCTTTAGTTAACTGGATTGTCTGGGATTAAAAATCAAATTGATTTGCTATATCTCCCATTACTATTGAGTCAAATAAATTTTTATCCTTCTAATGCTTAATTGGTGTTGTGAGGTAATCCATATCTCCAAATTCATTTGAAAATGCCCTTATGGAAAATCTGGATAGACACTAGGATCTCTATTTCAGATAATCAACTGGATGATAATGATGCATTTTAAAAATCATTTTCTATGTTAAAATATGAATAACATGTATCAGTTTCGGACAGTATGCACAATTAAAGCATTTGTTGATATCTTCACTTGGATCAGTGACATGTTCAGCCTCAAAGTAATTAGAAAGGATCATAAAATTCTATGAGATCCCAAAATTTACAATTTGTCTTTATAAATATTCATTATCACTACATTTATTCATGTTTTAAAGACTAGTGATCCATATTTTTCCTAAACAGTGAGAACATGCTTTAACCTCAATATTGGCAACTTTATTATATTTTAAAATATGGCTTATATAACAAAAATAATATTATAAATTTCATAAAGCCTATTTTGTTTGTATGGGAAAAGAATATGCATTGTTAAAATCCATGTATTGCAATTTCCTGAATAATTATTTTTGGGGAAGAAGTAATTGCATACATTAATTTCAAACGAAGTTTAATATTTTCAGATGTACATATTCTTTGGAATCTCATAGCTACTGCAGAGAAACAGAGAGATGGAAAATAGATTCTCAGTGTCCTTACTATTGCAACAAGATCAGTTCTTCAAAACTGAAAGACAGATTTATGGCTACATCTACCCAGGGAATTAAAGAACTGATGTTACTTGCATCTTATGTATGAACTGCCTATAGATCTTGCAAGTCAATTGCAATGGAGTGGAAATATTTATTATTATTATTATTTTACATGATAAAGAATCATGCATTCATTTATTTATGCATAAGTAGACGTAATCATATAGTTTATATTATTGTAATTGCATTGTTTTGTTTTTTCTTTTTGTATTTTGTATTTATTTATTTCATTATTTTTCCTTCCCTATTCTTGATTATTAAAAAAAGAAAAAAAGAAGACTTTTCGTCCGAGTCTTGGTTGCACAAACCTCATATAATTGACCATTTTACTAGCTTCAACTAAAAAGGATATAAAACCACAATGAAGAATTTGATTCTTATAAAAACAAACTGCTTAAATAACGCTGTCTGCCTTATTAACAGTGAGTTAGTGCTGGGCTTTCAATTTGTCAGATCTTTTCTATACCTCTATTTCTGTTAGAGTAAAAAATTAATCTAAACAGTTCCAGACATTTCTCTCACTGAGGGACTCATTATTTTCACAGAAGTCTTAACATTATTAAAAACCCTTTGAGAATTATAAACTTTCTGGCTACTCAAGGTTCAGGATTAATTAACTGACTTGGATTCTTCCTCAGCCTGCTAACTCTTTGTTATAAAGTCACTCAGTGGTAACTTGTTAAGTTTTTCTTCCAGGCATATTTCTGTTGATTTGCCATTATGGTATAAAAACTCAGTCAAAATGGGGAGGGTATAATTTTTTCACAGATAATATCCCTGCCCCCTTACCATAATCCCTCGCCCAGTTCATGACCCTTGCAATAGTAAGACAACATAATGGAGATCAGAATTCCTGTTTTCCTCTGCTAGAGTTCTACCTTTTAATCAGTTTTGTCTTGGTAACTTGCTACTGTGTTTTGATGGCTGCATGAATTACTCCACTGAATGAGAGAACCATTGAATTTGAAAACCAGAAGAAATCACAAAGACTATCTAATTCAACCCTCTGCAGTGTGCTAGAAAACTAGTTTGCTAGAAAACTTGTTAAATGAACTTTAGAGATCGCTGTCCATCTTTTAGTAAAAAATCTACAGAGGTGCAAAATCTTATTATCTTATATTTGACTTTGTGTCTTATCACATCTAGCTCACCTTTCTTGTTACTCATAATTTGTGTGTTAGTGTAGTATCAAGAAATGTAAATCTGGCCATGGAAAGGAAGAGAGCAATGAACAATTAAGAGAGGAAAAAAGATGAGTTAGTTCTGGGAAATTAGAAAGTATGAAAAGAAACTTAAGGTAATCCCACTTTGATTTAGTTTGGTATAAGATGAGGCAAAACAAACTTTGACAAACTTTCCAAATTCTGTTATTCTGCAGTAATATAGAATATTCCTGTAATCCCTTCTGCATCTGTTTCTTGACTTTGCTTACCTCATATGGCTGACATGTAGAGACATTTAACTTAATGGGTTAGATGACCTATATTCAGTCTTCCCCTTTTTTAAATTTTGTGTACTTTGCTTCTTTGTTATATTTTCCAAGAGACTTTGTTTTACTGCTGTATTTAACTAGGTATTACTTATCAATTTATTACTCACCAATGGTTCTTATAACTCTTGCTCACTTAAATTCTACTTTAAAAATTTCCTGATCAAATTACCAAATTGCCATCCAAAAATGAATTTGTTTAGTTGTGTCTAAAAAAGATGAATTCCATTTCTGTAAAGCACCTACATATCTTTGAAGTTTGCATCATTGGTGAAAAATGCTCTGTTGTTTGCACCAACTATGCAATCAGTTCATTTGATTTCCCCCCCTCTTTTTCTTGATAGGATTTTGTCTTCAAAGGGAAGTATTAATGGAGAATATCACCTAAGCCCCAAAAGCCTTCATTCTTCTTCCCAAAGTATAGCCATATGGATAAGTAGGAAGGATCTGTGATCAGCAGGTCCAATGAACTTTGCCATTCTTTCCATCTTAATTTGCATTTGGGCTGTTGGGAGATAGAATATATGATGAAATGAAAAGTCTTGGTGAAAAATGGGAACTTCTGTTCCTCTCATGAGGGAATCATCTACAAACACAATTCTACACTTTTTTTTCTTGGTTAGTGATATATTACTTCCTCTGTGAAAAGTTGGCAGAGTATTCACTTTGAAGGACGTTTGGAGCTCACTTATAGTTCTAGAAGCTGCTATGGATAGTGGAAGTTGGAGCTGGTTGCTAATTACTACAAAAATGGTCTGCTGTTTGATTATTTTGCTTTTAAAAGTGACATCTGGCCAGGCCCCTTGGTGAAGTTGTATATTTTGACTTTGGTCTCCTGCTTGTTATGAGCAGTAACTTCAACACTGCTATTCAGTAAGTCTTCATCTTGACAAATGAGGTGTAGAGTTGATGCTCTGGCATCTAATCCAACAAGTTTTGCTTTCAGAACTTCCATTAATTGATTCTAGGTGAAGTCCATACTACTTTGGGGTGAAGAACAAACATGGCACATTTGTTGCAGATGATTGTTGGAATTTTGGGCCATGATGCTTCTTATATGCTTTCCTGAGGCAATGCTAAATGAATCACATTTCCCTCCATTTTCCTGGAGGGAAAATTTTTCCATCTTCTCTTTTCTTTGGATGTCTGCTCTTCCTTGGGCCTGGATAGAAACAGCAGCAACTCTGTTTTCCTTCACTGATTACTTCATCAACAATTTCCACCAATCTAAGGATGCTGGTGGTTAGGTGAAAAAACAATATTTTGGAAACATGGTTGTTTGAGGGTTTTAAGGTCCAGACACTTTAAGGCCTATTGAACTTTGGGTCTATACTAGAAAACATGGACTTGAAGTGGGATAAAACAGGTCTGCAGGCTTTTTAGTTTTTGAGAAGTATTATCTCAAAGGTACCATTATCCTAAGCCAACTGAAATATCTATGCAATAATATATGCTTGTAGTACCTATAAATAGAACAAGAACCCTAAGTCCTTTGACTTTTCTAGATTTATTTTATTAGGTTTATATGCTGTTTCAATCAAGTTTGACTTTGAATGGCTTATATTCCAGAAAAGTAGTAAGATCGAACACTAAGCATAGCATCAAACAATAAAATAACAATATAATCTAGGTAATAAATAACATCCTAAGTACTGAGAAACAACCATAACACACATTCCCTCCAGGCTATTCCCTCAGTCCCTGAATATCTGCCATTTAGGTAGTAAGGAATTTACAAACAGCAAGCAGGCTTGATGTCAGGAAGAACTCTTGATCCTCCACTTACAACCCTCTTGCACACTTCACAACTCTCAGGAAAGAGTCCACAGGGTAAATCTATTACCATCCACTTTACTCCACTAAAAAAAAATCTTATTGCAATGGTTTACTCAAGCAGCGGCAAATGCCAAACCTGCTTTATTCTCACTATTTAAGTCAGGCAGCTGGCATGTGCTATGGGCTAAATTCCTTGTCAGAATAAGACTTAGCAGCTCATTTAGAATTTAAATCTTTATTAGGCAAATAAAGAATTAGTCAAGATTTGAAGACAAAAGTAGAAAATAAAACAGTAACAAAAGACAATGCCTTCTGCAGAATTTACTCACCAGTCAGGAATATACAGACAGAATGAAGGCAGAATAAGTAAAGCAAAATATAACCAGTACATAGTACAAATGGTTTTTCACTAAATGAAATCCAAAACTCTAATCAGAATCCAACATCATTATTCCCTAAATGGAAATATTTTTCCCCAGGATCTTCAAACTCAGATTCTAAAGGCTGGGGGCATTGATTTATCAGGAGCCAGCATCGGTGGAGATATTTTAGCTCCTCCTGTGAAAAAAAAAAAGCAAAAGAGAAAAAAATGGAGCTGCCACTTTCTTTTCTTAAAAGTGCTTCTTACTCCTGATTGGCTCTTTGGTGTTTGATTTTCCCAGGCTTTGTGTCAGCCTACTACCTAGTTTGACAGGATATGTCTGGCAGAAAAAAAAGGATTTAATTTCATGCCTTTTGGGATCAGGAGTTGCAGACAAGAGTTCACCTCCCACATATAAATCTACAGGTAATCCTTGTTTAGCGACTGTTCATAGTTATGCTGCTGATGGAAAAGTAACTTTACAAGTAATCCTCACATTTATAACCTTCACAGGTATGTTAAGCAAAGAAAAATTCAAATAAGACAATAAGCACAATTGTGGTTTCACTTAGCATCACTTTACTTAACAACCAATTTTGCCTGCCTCAATTGTGGTCACTAAAAAGGATTGCCTGTATTGTTTTATTATTGTTATACATTTTATTTCCTGGAATAGTAAGGCTATGTACTAAATATACCAAATTTTGAGATTTTCTACATCAAGCTTTACTTCTCTGGCTATGTGTTTATATGCAACATGGAGGGTTTTTTTTCTGTGTGATCTAGGTATCCTGCAGTTTTTAATTAGAGGCAAGAAAACAGACTACAGTAGATTTCTAGTCTAAGTTCCTTATTCATATATGCTAGTGATTGTCTGGAAAATCCATTTGCAACAGTTCCCTCTTCCACCTTTGGGATTTGATCTGAAGGCATTCATCTGCCCCACCAGAAGGTCCCATCTATCAAATGATGTTATCTGTTATATGTTGGGAGCCACTTTGTAACGGTGCCCATCCAATTCTCCCTACGGAGGCCTCAATTCTGAAGATGTTGCATGGTCCCCAGGCCCTGGCCAGGATGTGAGTTGAGCTCACCACATATGGTGGTGTGAGGTTATTACGATGCCTAGTTAGAGTATGATGTTTTTTAACTTGGAGTGTGTGTGTGTTATTCTTACTATATTATATGAGTTTGATTTTTTTGTTAGCAGGCCAGGATTATATTGTGATAAGTGGCCATACAAACCTTTTAGCTAGACAGATAGATAGACAGACATAGATGGATAACTGTCCATACTTGTTATTGAAAGGTCAGGTTATTATTTATGTCTAAAAAATAGGGAATACAAGTAAGGTCTATTGAAAACAAACTAGGTACTTAAGAATTCTACTGGAATTTTCACACTTAAAGCCATTCAATGAATTTCTATGGTAATTTGATCTGGAAGTAGCTCAATTTGATTATGTATTTTCATTCAAATCAAGCTTCAGATAAATGGAGTTCCATTTCTATTATGGGAAAAAAGTAGAATTGGTTGTAGTTTTTTATCGGTTAAAAAAACAGGATGAAATCTACAGGCAAGTTGGATCATTATGCAAGAAAGAAATATGCCAGGTACAGTACAGATTATGCATGGTTTTCAAACCAGGTTTAAATCTTTAGCAAGGAATGATGGTTCTTTCCTAAGTGCAGTTGGTTGTTGGAGCTGAGGTGCAAGTATAATATATGAACTTGCTGGTCTTTTCTAAAATGTTGGTCATTAGGGAAGGCCAGCTTGCTAATGCAGCTAGCATAAAAGCTGTCACAATTAATCAGGATAAATGATTTTAATTATTGTCCTAGGGATTTCTCTCTACCACCACAGTTTCTCTGCTTTTTAGGGAACTGTGATAGGGCTAATCGACAGTCATGATTATAACTCAGATTCGAGGGCAAATCAGTGACCTGCCGAATTCAATATACTACCTCGCTCTCCTCCACATCATGTAATTTTACAGAAATGATACAAATATTTGCAAAACTGTGCCACTTTGTCTGCATAGAAATACATTGGGATCAGTTTTGTGTAACTTCAGAATCAGTTGTAGAGGACTTTATTGGAGTACAGATAGTCCTCGATTTATGACCAAGATTGGGACTGGAATTTCCATTGCTAAACAAGGCAATTGTCAACTGAGCCATGGCTGATTTCATGACCTTTTTTTTTGCCATAGTTAACAGAATCGCTCAGTTGTTAAATGAATCATATCATTTAAACAAATCCAACTTCCCCTATTGTTTCTGCTTCTCAGAGCTGACTGGGAAAGTCACAAATGGCAATGATATGACTCTGAGATGCTGCAACCATTGCATATACATGCTGGCTGCCAATTGCCCGTATTTTGATCATTTGGCCCATGGGTATGCTGTGATGGTCGTAATTACAGGGACTGGTTGCAAGTCAATTTGTACAATGCCATTGTAACTTTGAACGGTCGCTAAATGAATGGTTGTAAATTGAAGATTAACTGTAAAATGGATACAAATTGATCCTGAAAACCAATCTGAAGAGCAGAATGAATCTACAGGAAAAACCTCAAGATTTCACAATCTACTATGGATTGAATATGGGAACTTCAACATATTGGTGATTTATTGCAATATTTAGATGAAATTAAACACCTGTGTATCAGGAGAGCATTTACCAAGAAACTCAGATTTAAATATTAACAAGATAAGCCCTGAGATCACATTTTGCCAAACAATGTTTTCTGAAATTGCATATAAATCCACGTGAAACAAAAGTAACTGTGTAAAAAGCATGCAAAGCTAACACATGATTAAATGAATAATTCTGCCATTCAGTTTGCGGGCAGGGACCATGTTCCTCTTTTTTTTACAATTAAATCTCCAGCTGAAAATATGTATTATAACTTTAATATAATACAATCTAAATTGGAATGAAGATATTGTACAAGTTAATACATTTGAGTTGTAATGTCGCAGTTCTGCATATGCTGATTTGGGAATGCATTGTCCTTTAAAATTTAGTGGAACTTCTTAGCAGACATATGTAAATGTTTATGGGGGAAATTTAGTTCCGATTTATCTGGTGTAAAAATTAAGAAGTTGTAGTATCTTGTAACAATCACATAATATTTGCAAGAAAAAACTTTCAATAATTTCTTATGGTGTTATACAACACAATTACGGTATCCATTATTTTGAATTTGAGTTAATTTTTGACAATATAGCATATGAGTAACGTTATAGACTGAATAGTAGCTTTTAGATGCAATTAAATTAATTTCAAAGCATAAATACATCTGGGTGAAAGAGAAATCATTATCTACCTATTTCACAATCTTGAGGTGACTGCTGTGGCCTAAATTTCAGGCAACTATTGCAAGGTATAGAACAACCTTAGCTGTAATTAATAACATCTATGCATTATTCTGCAGGATAATGAGGTTAACTAATTCAATCTGGGTCACAGGGAATGGTATACTAATCAACTGGGGCTTTTTAAATGAAAGTAGTAGACAATTTGCTAATATTCAGCTGTACTAATTTCAGTGGAATGTAAAGACAGTCAACTTCAATTTATTACCATTTTTTTGAGGGAGACACATCTGATTTATACTCTGTCCTCCTCTAATTATGCTTTAAAATTTGAAAATAAATGGTAAGCACCACTTACCTTGGCAGTGTTCCTGTTTCTCAAATGAATGATTGACAAATAAATATACAAAATATTAAATGGATAGAATGGAAGAGCAAATAAAGATGAATATATATATAATCTGATTAATAGGATGAAAAAAATATTTTCCAAAATTAATTTGGGCATTTTGCCAAAAAGCCTGGAAAAAATGGAAGGACTTTGTGAAATGCATGGGGAAATATTTGTGCTCAATTAAAAATAAAGAAAAGAAAACAGAAATAAAGAAAAATTTGTGTCTATAAAAGTACATCATGGGACTCTCACTAAAAAAATGAGAGAAACTCCACTACACCTGGTGTGTTGTACATGCTGACAGAAGGGTTGTTATAGACGGCCGATTCCCCGAGCAATGTGTTATAAGGGTTGTTAGTGCCATGAGGACGAAGGAGAGCATTGGTTATAAGATGGTTAGCCATGGCTCCTGGAGCAGCCAAGAGAAAGACAAAACAAAACAAAACAAAAAAGCAAAAAAAAGTCAATCAGGCAAATTTGAATTAAAAAAAAGAAAAGAAAATATTCAGACTGACAACAGTTTAAACAGTCCTGATTAAAAGCAGCCAGTTATTTCAAGCGGCAAACTAAATGCCATCAAAGCAGACGCTGCTGACAATGAAGACAGAAATGGATTGTGGTGATGCAAAACCAACTTTTGAGAATGTAAGTTGAATATTTATTCTGCATGCTTGCCACATTCAACCCTTGTGAGAAACTTGGTAGAAAAAGCCAAACAAATATAAGGAAGACACAGCCAAAACAAAATGTCACAATTAACACCATCATGTTAGTCACAATTTTTCTTCAGAGTTCTCTAGGTTTTAGGCAAAATGATTTAGGATATTCAATTAATAGCACAAAAAGTAAAAAAAAAGATTGCTTTGAGCAATAATGCTATAATGTTCATTGTCCTTTTCTAACAGGACCTCCCCTAGGTCACCTTGTACTTCTAGTGAATACTTTGTGATGATACAGAAGCTTATTATAGCATATTCAGATATTATGGTTTCATATTCCATATTTACAGTCCAGTTCTGTTTCTTTCTTTTCTTTTTACAAAGAACTAACTCTCAAACTTGTTAGTAGACAAAATTGGCAAATTATCCTGATTGATTGTCTGATTATGTGCCATCAATTTGTTGTTGACTCTTAAACAACCACAGAGATAGATTTTCTTCATGATGAACTGTTCCTAACCTCTTCTTTGAACTCTTCCAATGGTGCACTCAAAAAGTTCTAATTTGTATAAAGACTACTTTCTCTTGATATAAAGTAATTCACCCAGAAATAACACCCAAAAGTTATTCCCCTTCTTTATAATTCAGCGATCACAGATATGAAAACCCTTATCTAGAGAAATTAGATTCCAGACAAGATTGGTAAGAGCCTTCAAAGTTAAAAACAAAAAAACAAAAATGATGTTTTTGCCCAGCATGAGAATAAACAAAGCAAGTTCCAAAGTCTGCCTAAACAAACAGCCTGATTAAAGAGTATTGTCTTGTTCTGAAGCTTTCCTTTATTTTAACTGAGTTGGAATGGTAATTGCCAAACATTTCAAGAATTGCTATTTTTTTTAAAAAATGGATCACCTTCTGTCAATGATTGGCACAAGATGAGATTCTGACATAATTCCGGGAAGCTGGCCTTGTGCAAGAAATAATTCTGCAGGGCCAAAAACTGATTGATGGTATTTGTTCTGATTGCAGGCTGTCCAGCTGACCATAAAATGCTATAGGAAAGAATGGTGACAATAATGATATAAAAGTATACTGTACAAGGTAAACCTTTGAAGCGGCCTCTGCTATGTCAATGTTAGATACATTATAACCTCAAAACCCTGGAGAAATGCTCAGTATTTTGGCAAACCGAACAGGATCCTCTTTTCCTTTGCCAATGACTATGAAAAAAAGTGAAGGCATCCTTGGTGCCCCAATTGGAGGCCAGAGAAAAGGGGCATGTTGTTATTACTTTTTGGAAAACTGGATGTCCCTCTACTAAATTAAAACCAAGCAAATGGAACTCAGGTATAGAATTTCCTTATTGGAAATACCAGCTGACCATCTATAGGAAACCTAGTGCCTTCCATTCCCAAATAATTGTAGAATATTAACTTGCATAGGAATAGCAACAGCAACAGCACTTAGACTTATATGCTGCTTTATAGTGCTTGTACAGCCCTCTCTAAGCGGTTTGCAGACTCAGCATATTGACCCCAACAATCTGGGTCCTCATTTTACCAACCTTGGAAGGATGAAGGCTGAGTCAACCTTCAGATGGTCAGGATCAAACTCCTGGTAGCCAGCAGTGAGTTAATGCATTAGCCTGTATTCTAACCACTACACTACCATAGCTCCTATCCATGCATATCCCTATTAAGTTAATTTGGATTTGGATGATGATGATGTTTAATTGAATTTGTAGTCCATTGTTCTGTTTCATTCAACACTGAATACATCTTATACCGTAATAATAAAAATAAAGTGTACAACAATATTAATGCAATTGAAAATAATACCAACATTAAAATCAATGAGTAATGTGCTTTTATCATCTTTCTAAATCCTGAAAGAAGGGAAAAAGTAAAGTGCTTAGGGAGTTCCACAGTCTTGGAATCTAAAGGAGAAAGTTGTTTCCTGCAGACCTGAACATCAAACTTCTGACAATGGGAACATCTTCAGAAACTTCCTGCTGATCAAAATAATATTTTCCCGAGGGCACAGGGTGGTGTGCATAAGGCTCCCTGGTGCAATTTTGTAGTCATAGCAACAAGCCTGTGAGTGTCTATCCTAAACTCACACAATAAGCATCCATGGCTGAGGCTTGAGTTGAACCCGAGCCTCTCTGCTCTTAATTGCTATATCACACTAAATATGGAATGGAAGTTTTTTTACAACATTGACAAAAGTTGTACAGCTTTAAAACAGCATGTTTTAAAGCTACATTTTAAAATAAAAATAATTTGCATTTCAGTGTTTCATTTTGAAATTAATATTCTTATTTTAGCATTAAAAATTGAGCTTAGTTGCCAAGATTTACCATATATGCCATATTCTATGGTGATGTAAATCATGTGATTACCAAGTTATAATTTATAAATCTAAACATACTCACTTCCCACCTTTCTTTAATTTTTAGGAAACAATGATTTAGGGCAGACTCCCCAACCTATTCTCCTTTACAATGAGTAGGATTATAGCTCCGATCATTCTTAGCCAGCATGGCTATTTCAAATTTAGCAGGTTGGAGAAAGTGACTTACAGTAACAATATGCATAAAATATGATGGAACTGGTTTGGATGAATACTCATTGCACTGAGAATAAAAACTCATTAATGGCTTCCAAATGTTCAAACCATTTCTGCTTTAGGATGAAGAAAGAGAGAGTATTAAAAATTATTTCAATACACATTTTGTGCACTAAAACAAGTATAGCAAATACTAAATAAAAAACAACATGATATACAGAATACCAGACTTGAAAAGGATCTTGGTGGTCTTTAGTCCAACCCTCTGCTTAAGCAGGAGACCCTATACCATTTGAGATAAATGGCTGTCTGATCACTCCTTAGAAACTTGCAGTGATGGAAGTTTGGAATTCAGGAATTCCAAACACAATTCCTGAAGGCAAGCCATTCCACTAATTAATTGTTCTCACTGACAGGAAATTTTGCCTTAAATCTAGATTGGATCTCTCTTTGATAAGCTTCTAGTCCTGCCCTCAGGTGCTTCGGAGACTAGGTCAACCCTCTCTTCTTTGTGAAAGCCCCTCAAATATTGGAAGACTGCTGTCATGTCACCCCTAGACCTTCTCTTCATTAGATTAGGCATACCCAGTTCCTGCAACCACTCTTCATATGCTTTAGTCTCCAGTTCCTTAATAATCTTTGTTGTTCTTCTCTGCACTTTTTCTAAAGACTCAACATCTTTTTTGCATCATGGTGACCAACAGACTCAGTATTCCAAGAGTGGTTTTACCACAACAATATAAAGCAATACTAATATTTCACATGATTTTTATTCTATCCCTCTGTTGATATAGCCTAAGACTGCATTGATATTTTTGGTACTTGCAGCTGATCTGTTTCTTTTATTATTGTAAGATATCCTGGCTATGTTTACAGTAATTACCTGAATACATATAACCAAAATCCATGGGGCTTGGATGGAAAGAAGTCTGAGCAATAGGAACAAAAAAACTCAATCTAGTATATTCTCCATATATTAGTATCTGTGCTATCAACTTTAATAATTTGTTCAAGGGATGTTTATAGGCCATTTGTGGTATCACTTGAAACTACCATCAGAAAACAATCATTCATGCCATTCTTTAGCTGGCCAGATACCTTCCCCAATTTTCTTTTAAAAGAGCTTTCTTCATGCCTACTTCCTCAGATATTTTGTGAAAAGGACATAAATGAAAGATGGTATTTCTGTCATAACCTTTTGGAATTCTATGAATGTTTTGGATCTTAGGGTATGAGATAGTACAACTTATCTTAACTCATCAGGCCAAAGAATTTGAGCCTCAGATCTTATCCCTTATTCTTCAGTAAAAAGTAAAAATATTATTTATTTATATTTATTGGCTGCCAGCACCAATGGATGTCTGCTGTATTAAATTTGATACATTTAAAAGCCTTTAACACATTTAGCCTGGACTAATCAGAAACTGTCAGCTGATTTTAAGTTACAAGTAGTCCTTGTTTAGCAAATGCCCTGTACAACAACTTTCACACTTATGACATTGATGAAACCAAGTCAAGCCAAAATAAGATCATAAGCGCAATCAAAAGTTTACTTAGTGACCATTTCACTTAATGACTGAGTTGCTGCCCCCCAATTATGCTAACTAAACAAGAACTACCTGTAATTGGCAGTATGATTAGTTAGCACGAAAGATTGCTTGGGATGAGGCATGGACAGTTTAGTTGACATTGTGTTTTTTTCTCCGGTGGCACCTGTGTATCAGGGCAACCTGGTCTACCCAATTGTGGGATGGAGCATATTGCTTCTGTTTTTGCTTTTCAGCCCCTATCCAGGGGCCTTTGCAGGCAGTCACTTTGAAACATAAATGTAAAACATAAAATGTAAATTTAGTTCACATTATATTAACTAATATAATTTAAATAATTAAACGATTACATAATTATCCCTCCGTTTCCACATTTTTTCTCTATTCAAAACATGATGCAAAAAGAAGAGCTGAAGGGGTCACTTAGTTCATCTAGTCCATTCTGTGCTCAGTATTCCCTTCCTTTGCTTGAGCACATCTTGTGAGGGAAAAATCACCACTGTCCTTGATAACTAGTTAGGTTACTTTCCTTAATATTGGAAAAAGCACATTCTACCTTTTTGTAACATAAAAGCATTATTTCAGTTCCTGTTTTCTGGAAAGAGTCTTTATCTTTTTGTGTGTGACACCAGACCTGAAAATTTATATTGCTTCTCTTGGTTGATTATCCTGAAAAGAAAGTATGCCTTGTTCTCTTACTCTCTCTTTATCTTTGTAAGGGCTTGTTTATAATCCCTGATCATCCTCTTTGTTTTTTCTTTGCACCAATTCCAGCTTTCTTAAAATGGGGTGCTCAAAACTGGAAGCAGTAACTAAGAAAGGCTCTAATCACTTCCATAGAGAGAGGAACAAATATTTCCTTTTGATTTGGAAACTCATTGATGCAATCCTGCACTTGTACTTTCCTTTTAGCAGCCATGTCTGCGGATTTATTAATATATTTTGATTATTTTCAGATTAAATACAATTTCCAAATATATTTCACACACACTGTTATCAAGTCATCCCTATCCTATACCTGCTTTCCTTTCTTAAAAGACCTTTGCATTTGCCTTTTAAAATAATTCTTTCTATTATTTCTAGTCCATTTCTCTAACCTATAAAAATATTTTTTGTTCATGTTTCCTTCAGTATTAGCCTTCCTTCAGTATTAGTACTCTAGCTAGTTTTGTATTAACATCATTTTCCTCCACGTTTTCCTCCAAGGCATTAGTAAAACTAAATGGCACCAATGTTAAATTTGAGGAGAAACTTAGCTTGCCAAGAGTATTTTTTTGGGGGGAGGGGAGGAATCCTGGAATACAGAGACATAACTGTAAAAAAGGGAAACACATTTTAAAAACTGTCTCTCTTCCTTGTCCAAATTATTATCACTATAATAATGGGGCAAATCCCATTTCATTTATTGTTTCTAATCCTGGACACTTTGAAAAGGATTTAGGCAGGACTAAGAATAAAGAAAGACAATGATGATAGTTAGCAGATGCAAGTTGAGTCCTTAGCCTTTGGAAAAGATACCTGAAGGAGAAAATGATGACTTTCTTTAAGTGCCTAACAATTTGTTCTCCATTCTCTCAGAGTGCAGGATATGGAATAATGGGAAGTGAATAATGCTCCCTTTCCAGAAGAAACGGGTCAGTCATCTGTCAGGAATGCTTTATAATGCTACACTGTGCACATAGGCCTTGAGGCATTTATGGGCTTAACACAAAAGGCTAAAAGAAACAGCATATATAACATTAAGAAAGAAATAGAATCACACATCTACTTACTGTCCAAGAGGAATATTTGGGCTAATGCACTTATTATTTATTTGATTTACATTTCATCCTCAATGTTTTGATCATCTTAAATAATATACATGTTACATCAAAAGTGAAAATGTCAAATAAATGGAGTTTTCTAACTATTAAGGGATTTCTAAAATAGCTAGGCAACTTTTCTAGGCGACTTTGTCTTTTACGCTTATGAAGGAGGAGAGTAATTTGATCAATTTTTGTTTGCATGGGAAGACATCTGAGGGCACTTTAAGATTTAATGTAATGGTCATGCTCTTCCTCATACTCCTTTTGGAATAATAATGTTATATAACACATTGACAAACAATTGAGAAAACTCGGGTCTTTAAAGACATGTATATTGTACTTAATTACATAATGGCTACTTAGAATTTAACACATTCAGAACAAAGATAATTTTTTTCATGTTCTGATAATAGCAAAAAATAAGATGGAGGAATACCATATTTCAGATATAAAGGATTGGATTTCAGAGCCGAGTGACTTAAATGACTTTATTTAATTTGAAATTTGTTTAAGGCAAAAACTGATCAAATATTATAATTCCAGGAAATCTTGGACCACTCTTGCTGACAAAGAAAGACACGAAAGATAAGATATCCTTGATCTTATTCAGAGAGAAGACTTAGAGTGGGAAAGGGCATCAGGTAATGGTAGAGTGCTTGATTTTACAGGAAATCAAACACCTACTTTGAATTTTAACAAAACATTTTAAACAATAAATGTCACAGCAAGTGGCAGCTCCTAGCTAACTAGTTTTTAAAAAATTAAGCAACGTCAGGCTTGGTTAGTATTTAGCGGGAGAACAGCGGAAATCTGGGGGCTGTACTCTACCCTGCACAATCAGGGAAGAAACCATATCTATAGAGGATTGTGACTATACTCTTGCCAAGAAAACTACATGGATAGACACTTATAGTAATCATAACATATTGTTTCAAGAAGGGAAAGAAGGAAGTCAGCTGACTAAGTTGAAAAGCTGAAAATCAACCCAGATTCATATTGGAGATGAAAACAGGAACGTAAAGTAAGAAGAATGTCTGAAATTAAAGAATTACAACAATTGCAGAGCTTATATTAGGAAATGAAATGCACAAAATCTGCTAAGGTTACTGAGCGATGCTAACAGCAACAAAAATGGCCAATTTTGATACGTTTCAAATAAAATGTGAAAAGAAACAGCAGCTCAGTGAAGATGTCAGATAGCAAGCAATTAAAAGAAAAGTCAGAGCTACTCTACTTCTATTTTCATTGAATCTTATCTGATAAGAGGTTATATTTTCCTTCAGGCAATTGTGAATTGTAGGTCGCAGAAGCAGGATTTTAGTTGGAGTTTGACAGAAACAGTTCCTAGAAAATGGACGAAGTGCTTAATGCTGCATTTGCCTTCGCTAAATGTTATTTTCAGCCAATTCCTCAAGAGCATTTTGAAAGATTGCCTTCCAGGTATTAGCTACCCCACCCAGGTTTTTGTTGTTGGCCATTTTGATAAGTAGATCTGTCTGCAAATGTTAGATGAGTAATCTGTAGTTTTTCTGATCTTACTATTCTCTTTTTTTGAAGATAGGAAAGTTTGCCCTCCTTCAGTTATCTGATTCTTCATCCAATTTCCAGGTTTATCATTTTTATCAAGCTCAAGGCTTATCAAGTCCACTGTCAATTATTTCTTTTTTTCTGCACCATGAGGACAATGATTCTGCAAAGAACAATTACAACCATATTACTATGATCTTTGAAGATCTTGGGGAAGAAGCTCAAGAATCTGGAAGCTCAAGTGGTGGAAACAGGAAACTTTTCAGGACAGCAAATTACCTAATCAGTATTCCAACACACATAGAATTCTGTTTTGGGGTCCACTTTAATGTCTTGTTTTTAGCCATTTTGCAGTATTTTTTTGCAATGCAAATTTGCCCACATGTTCCTTCAATGTCCTTTCTATAACAACTTGAACTCTACTTACTAATGAAGTTCCACCTGTTCTAAGGATTATTTTATTTGCATTGTTTGCCATTGCTTTCTGCAGGAAAATAATTGTCTTAATTTTAGGATGTTATTATTATGTATGCATTTTTATGCTTTTATGCTGTTTATGGGTTTTTAAAACACTATAAAGTTATACACAAGAATAAAGGAAAAAGAAGAAGAATGTAGGTGAATAACTGATTATGTACATAGTGTCAGTGGGAGAGATTTGGTTTCTGTGATCATGGTTTGCGCTACCTGACATGAAATGGGTTGCATCTCACAAGGACTTGTAAAATTATATTTGCCCAAAATATGGCAAGTGTGGTAAGCAGGCATGACTTACTGAATTGTGTACAACTTGGAGATGAAAATCCTACAATAAGCACTTGTGCACTGGAGAAGGAAGTGGGTATGTTGTTACAATGGGTCTTATTAAACACTCAGTGAAAAATAAGAAACAACACTAGCTCATAAAATGCAAAGCTTTTGCGATGTTCACAGTAATGTTAAATTTCTTAACATAAGAAGGCATAGATTTAATAGACATAACAGAGACCTGGTAGGATGACTCCCATGATTCAAATATTGCAAGTGAAAAATATTATTTATTCAAAAGGAACAGAAACAAAAAGGGAATGTACAGGCTGAGTGCAGTCAAAAATATATTTTGGAAAATCTCAAAATGTATTTTAATAAAGTCAGAGCAAGATAAATAGGATTACATAGCAGGAGAAGATGAAGGTTTTAAAAAAAGTATAAAAACAAAATTGCAAGCAATTCCAGTTAGGAGAAATAGAAAGGACAGCATAAGAAGTCAATGTGGCTGCACAAAAAAATTACTGAAGATCTGAAGATAAATAAGGATACAGATGGGAGATAGAAAGAAGGATAGATCACCAAGAAAGGATACATATACATAAGCTGCAGAGATGGTATCAGAAAAACTAAACTCACGTGAAGTGAAGTTGGTACAGGATGCCAAACAGAACAGAAACTATTTAATTATGTGAATAAAAAATAAGACAAAATTGTAGTATTCCAGCTGTTTAATGAAGATGACAAAATGCTAAAATGAAACAAGAAAAAGACAGAGCTACCCAGCTTGTATTTTGGCTCTGTGTTCTCCAAAGAGAGGGCATATATTTCACCAGGCAACTGTGAAGAGGAACATGAAGTGGCAGAAATGAAACTTGAAATTGACAGAAGATTGTCAAGGAATTCTTTGAATGAGGGATAGGTGTATTGCTTTCTATGTACAGAAGGACTTTGCTGATGGTCTGGCTGATCCTTAATGTCTGATCTTCGAAAATCCCAGAGATTGGATGAGATGCCAGATGACTGGAGAAGAGCAATTGCAGTCCCTCTTGTCAAAAAGGAGAAAAAGCAGGATCCAGCAGCACAGAGCTACAGTCAATCTGACACTGTAGCTGGGAGAATTTTAGAGAAGACCATAAAGAGACTGATTGAGAATAACACAGCTTGGGAATAACACAGTGATTACCAAAGGTCAACATGGATTTGCCAAGAAGAATTCCTTATTTTCTGAATGGAAAATTTCCTTAGTAGATTGTGGGGATTCAGTAGACATTAAATATGTTAATTTCAGGAAATCTGATTAGGAAGCTAGTTAAGTATGGATTGGATAGCATGTCTATTACATGGATCCACAGCTGGCTTGAAAATCATACTCAAATAGTGTTCATCAGTGGTTCCTCATCAAATTGGAGAGAGGTATCAAGTGGGGTGTCACAAGGATCAATCCTGCGTCCTTTACTCGTCAACAGTTTCATTAATGACTTGAATGAAGAGGTGGAGGAATGCTTATCAAATTTGCAGCTGACACAAAACTGGGTGGGATAAATAATACCCTAGAAGACAGAAATAAAATCCAATATTGATAGGTTAGACAATCTAGGTTGAATATCTAGAATGAAATGTAATAGAACATGCAAAGTTCTACACTTAGGAAAAAGAAATAAAATATATTAGGTATAGAAAGAGGATACTTATACTTAAGAAAAAGATTGATGACCTATCTATTTTCCTCCAACTCAGTTCTATAATTCTGTGAAAGTAGTAATCAAGTAAAAATGTTTATTCTGTATACATTTGGCAACTGCACAAAGAACCTGCACACTAATTAATCCAAGAGAATAATATTTTAACAGTTTTAGTTTAGTTTTCAGAATGTGAGATTAGAATCTGTGTTCTTTTAAAGATATCTTTCAACATTTAATTCTGAAAAAGTAATAACCAAGAGTACTAAAACTTTAACATATTTTCCTACATTACTGGAAAAAAGCCATTACTACTTTAAAGATGACATATTAATAATTTGTACCCAGACATTTGCAATACTGAATCCTATATAGTTTGTAATCCTGTATGCTGTATATTTAGTGTTATTTCAGACAGAAATATCTATTCAACTAGCCTGTAATGCTCATCTGAGGTATGAAATCAGGAGAATGAGGCTGGAAAGTACCATAAAGAAAATTATACAAATGAAGAGAAGACTGAGGGAGATACAGTAGAAACTCAAATAGGGAAACTCACAAAGAGGAGAAGGAGTGCCCACAGAGAATCACTTATTCCATTTCTCCCCCAAAATACTAACATTAGTCCATCATGTTGTATTATGTTATGCGGATCAGGACCAAAGGGGACAGGACTGATACTCAACCACAAAATCGCTTACAAGATCTCTGAATTTGTTCACTTGAAATAGAACCAAAAAGGAGCACGGTCCAAAGCATGGAATGAACTGACACCCACTGTCAGAATAAGAAAAAACAGATAGTAAAGAAGGTAGCAAAAGGAGTTTTGACAATGATGCAACAGAAAGATTTGTAGAAAGAAACAGAAATTTCTGCATCCCTGACAAAAGGCCTCTTTTTATTCTTCTGAGTCAATAGATGGCTGCTTCTTTCCATTTTTTTTTATTTCAACAGGGTATGGAATCAGTTGGAAACATTAGTAATTATGCATCTTTTACTCATATGTCTGAAATTATAGAAGGTAGCTAAGGCACCAGAAATAGGTCTGACAGCTATTCCATGGGTGGGAATGGAGATTGTAGAGAAGTCCCCAAGGTTTGGATGAGTAGCTAAAAATATCTTTCTCAAGCGGGTACCCAAAGGTGAGATTATAGGCCTTTTTCATTCATTCTGGCAGGATAGGAAACTGTATGCTATCATCTAAGACAAAGCACACAATGACAGTGCCATGGGTGGTAGCTTGTTCTCACATTTCTGAACATTCAGATGCTTTTTGCCATAAGCCAAAAGTCAGAGATATTTTATGTACGAAAAGGAAAACAAGCATGAGGAAAGCAAATTGGAAAAGTAACATTTTTCACATTTTCACAAGAGAAAGGCAAAGAAAGAATTGTGGGAAGTGGCTCCAGCCAAATTATTCCTCAGCGGCCTAACATTTCTTATGATGCATCTCTGCAAGACTGTGGTCTACATGTGTGATGCATAATGACTGAAAACAAGGATTTAAAAAGCCATCAGAAACCGATTTGTGCATTTGGAGAGAGGGAGTGGTTCTGCTCGGTGAATTATACCATATACCACTTATAGAGACTACACCTTGGGTACAGTAACAGAAAGTGCAATATGAGCTTCTGAAAATGTTTAAGTTTCATGAGATACAAATCAGATTACAAAAGTTTTACTTTTTAAGTGCCTTTCGGAAGCAAGGTCTCCCTGCTTGGATATGGGTTTAATTTACTCAGTTCATGAAAATATTTACACAGTAGTTAAACTGGTTATTATCTCTCGCTATTGTTACTAATATTGTTTTGTCATTTACATTTTACGAATATTTTTAACGTCACATAGAATAAAGTCATCAGATACTCAGAGATGGATAAAGATACTCATATATGTTATATTCGCAATTACAAGAGCCTACATATCTTAGAATATTTAGAATCGCTAAGAATAGTGAGCAGGAATTTTACCCAATCTTGACATTTCTGTGCGTCACAAAAAGTAGAAGGCGGAATGCCAAACTACTATTATGTTTTTAGTTTGGCATAATAGCCAAAAGTAAAGGAATGTTAAGTTTGCATTTATAGTCAGGGATAGGGTGGGTGCAGTTGTGGCTGGTGCTCAGTCGGGCTAGTAGGGCAGGGTGGCAGGTGGCAGAAAGAGCCAGGGAATTCACAAGCAAAGCCAAATGCTTTGGTTGACTGCCATCCTTCTGTTTTGAAAAACCCATGGAGAAAGGTATTTTCAGAAATTCCCTACTGTGTTTATTGTGTGCAGGTTGAATAACATGTTATTCTTCTACTCCCAGGATCACTGCTATAGTCCCAGCAGCTGTTATTCCACATTCTTGGTTCCTCCTGTCCACCTGAGCGGCTCTCATTCCTTTCCCCTCTCCTGCAGGAAGCTTCTATGTTACTTTGCTGGCAGCGTTCCTTTCCTTAATGTAGTCAGTTTCTGTGATCCACCCAGAGGTGGGTTCCTACCGGTTATAACGGGTTCTTTAGAACCATTAGTAACTCGGCGATGACGTCATGGAGACGATTCTGTTGGTGTCTCCGTGGGCGCCACCATCTTGGATTTTGCTTCTGCGTATGTGCAGAAGCTAATTTTTGATTGCTGTGCGCATGTGCGCAAGATGTAACCCTAAGTGAACCGGCAGCAAAACGATCCACAACCCACCCCTGTATCCACCCCTTTCACCCGGGTGGGCCCACACAAAAAAATATCTATCTGGTCTTGCTCCTCTTCTAAGCAGCCATCAAGGAAAGATCCAACAGGATATCTATAGCACTTCTCATTCCCTACCTGGAAACAGCTACCACTACTTCATTTCTAATACATGCAGTTTGTTTGGATAGCTTCACCCGTGTGAACTGATATGGTACTCTACTACTCCTACTGTTTCCAAAGGCCAGTCAGTGCTGTAGCTCCAAAACTCTGTAAAAATCTTGCCTGCATTCCTGTTCGCACATATTTTAATGTTGTAAGAAACCCAGAGTTGCCTTCCAGCAAGATGGGAAACAAACAAATTTAACAAACAAATGAACAAACTGGCTCTAGTTTGAAGTTTATGCTTTTTCCTATTGGGCTGGAATAAGTAATTTGTTGAGATCATCCTTGCCCATAAGTCATGCCAAAAGAAATTCCAGAAGAATATATCAAAGGGGGAGTAAACGAGCCACCCAGTGACTCAATCATATCTACCTATTCAATAAATCTCTCTGCCCTTCTTCCCCACTGCTGCCAATATCCTTCTGGCAGAAGAACTACATCACTCTCACTCTAGATTGGAGGTGGCAACTTCTCCTTGTACATTTTTAAAAAGATTGTCTATGGGCAAGGGAGGTTTTGCCCTTCTGGGCTATTTTTCCTGCCCTGAGCCACTTGCTGTCTTTATCTAGTTCAGGGAGACAAAATTGAAATTCTGACTGCTTGACCTTCCTTTGCAATAGAACTAGAAAGAGGATAGGCAAAACTAGGGTGTGGCCTAAGCAAGGCCCAGTTTCCCTTTCACAAGTAGAGAAAATAAGACTTTAGGGAAATAAACAGTAGGTACATTGTGTGCAATGCTAGTTTCTACCTGAAGGGAGCAAGTATGGTGGTGCCCTCCTTTCCCTTCCCTTAGTCAGTAGCCTCTTTTGGAGAGACATTTTGGACTCAAGGAAATTCCCCCTGTGCCAAAGCAGAGTCAGAGGTTAATTCAGTGGTTGTTTTCTTTCTATTTATTGGTCTGGAGGAATTGGGGAAGGAGCTCTCTGTGTTCTTAATCACTAGGATCATGCGAAGCTTTGTCACTTGCTTGATGCTTTAAACAAGCCACTCTTTTGAAAGCACTTGGCCAAATAGCATGGTAGCAATATGCAGTCACTGCATTGATTTCCTTGTCCTTCCTGTTCTGTGTTGTTCAGCAATTCCCATTCCTGCAAGAGCCCTCTGCTCATGACTGTTGATGCTTTGTGTCACATGAAGTACCTCCTTGAAACAGATTGCGTTGCCATGACAAGGGGAATCACATAGCCTTGTTCAGGCAAGCCCAAGCCACTTCTCATGAGTTTACAAATTACCCTCCTCGTAATTGTTCTGAAGAATCATGCAGACTGTAATATAATTGTTCCTGGGAGAGCTAAATTGTTGAAAAACCAAACCACTGATACCTTATTGCCCAAATGATTCTGATTCAAGCCACATAGCACAGGATAGTTGTGTGTGTGTGTGGAGGATTTATGTTATATACAAGCAATATAAGATGGAAAATAATATTTCAAACCAAACAAAATTGAGATAAAATCACCCAAATCATCTATTTATAGCACAAAAAAACTGATGTTACTCAATGCAAAGGAAAGCAGAGTTGATACAATGTAGTACCCAAGTTAAGGACCAGGAAATTATAGGCTCTGCTCTTACCTCTGCAAACTCATGGGGATATTTCTTCTGTCCACCCCCCCCCCAATACCCCAAGAGTAATGCAAGGAAGATGCAGACTTATTTTGTGGGTTCTTTGAGGGGACTCTATCAATGAAAAATTTGGATTACACAAATGAAGCCCCAGATAACTGGGTTGTGCGTAAGTTTGAATAATTCATTTAACTTTCTCATGAAGCACCTGTATCTCAAGATTACAATAATTTTAGAATAAGAAGCAAAGAGTAGGCTAGCTAAACTCAACTCTTAAAAGATAGTCATGTTAGTCCACTAGGGCAGGGAAATTTCTACACTTTAGAAAGACTTTTCTTATGGCCAAGTCAGATGCTACAACTGTAGGCAAGCTAAAATACTTAATTTATTTTTTTACTTCTGAAGCATAAGAACCAGAATTCACTTTATTCTTCTCTCTATTACCATAGCAACCTTCAATCCTTTTTGTTGTAATTCCACACCAATTGTTCAGGGATGATATTTGGAACGCTGACATTAATACACTTTCTATTTTCCCCCTTATTCACACATAACTTTCATCCATCCATCCATCTGTACTCTTTCTCTACCACTCACATTCCTATACAACTGTCTCTGTGCATTTTATATAACCATAAACCCACACATATAATGATTTATGCATATTGTATGCACAAACCAAATAAGAATTTTCATTTTACAATAAAGATAGAATATAAAAATCAGATTGTTAAATGGATTGCCAACAGCTGGCTAGATGATAAGGAGGGGAGCAGCAAATGAAAAACTCACTGAAATAAGTGATCAGACAGAATCCAGTGTATTAAAGGGGTGGGGTATCTTTGGGTAAGGAAAAGGAGACAACATTGGTGAAGAAAAATTGGTAAGGAAGGAAAAAGAGAAGATTATTATACATTGCACACAATTTTCCATGCCACGGGCTTGGCAGAGACTAGGAAAAAAAAGAGGTTTTCAGGTGAATGTGCCTGAAATTTGCTCTCTGCTCCCTACCAGTAGGATTACATTTTGGAAGAATCCCTCTCTTTGCCATAAATGAGTGTGAACAGATGCCCAAATAACCAGAATGATTAACTTACCTGGTTCTAGGCTTTCTTTGGGGCAACGAGGTTTCTAAAAGCCACTTAAAAACCCAAGCAGAGAGCCAAGACTGTGACTGCTCCTGACCACCCCGTACCCTGCCATCGCTACTCTCGGTTTCTTCTGCATATTACCAACTACTATCACCTATGGGTCTGCAACACAACTGGATATTATATAGGCTTTTCTAATATAAATGTATGTCTACAACATGGAGGTTTGGGCCATAGAAAAATAATTGATCTTGGAAATAGATAAAATCACATAGCCTTGCGGCTCTTTTAAACTCCAATCTCTACCATTTGTTCTGAGAATATTAATCTTTGTGGTCTATTTATGCATGTTTTAACTGTTTTAATTGTCTCTGTGATTTTTGTAAGTCACTGTTGTGGTTCACCGGCAGCCTGCAGAGCTGGCAGATGAGTCGGACAGCGGAGAGGAATATGGGTCAGCTCTGGAGTCTAGGGAAGACTCGGACGGGGTCTTTGCATCAGAGGCAGAGATGAGGCCAGGGACATCTGTGACTGGTGTGCCGGAGCCTGCGGGGTCTGATAGGAGCGAGACAGAGGAAAAGGGGGAGACTGTTCCCAATGCATGCATGCACAGAGCTGCCAGAAGGTAAGAACAGCTGAGGAGGAAAAGAGCTACTCTGGAGTAAGGCTTAAAGAGGATTGGCCCCTCCCATAGGACATAAAAGGGAAGCACACAGATGTGCTTGTTGCAGGAAGCAACTTGGTTCAATTTCAGTCGGTGTATCTCAGCAGCTCTGTTCAGCCTCCGTGTTTTGTTTGACCTTGAGCAGCTCCTTGTCAATTAGGACTTTGTCAGCATGCCAAGAAAGATAAAGGTTGGTTGATAAGCCTTTTTCTAAGAGACTTCTGTTGAAGTTACCATATTTTTCAGAGTATAAGACGCACCTTTTGCCCCCCTTGCAGAGGGTGGAAATGTTGGTGTGTTTACACCACCACCGAATACAGCAATTTTTGCCTCCTGAAGCCCTGCCCCTACATCCCATTTATGCGAAAAATGGGCCCGTTATTCTCAAAATCAGGGTGTGCAGAGAGTTTGGGAGGCTTGCAGAGTGTTTCTGTGGGCTGGGGGGGAAGTGAAAAATTCCTCAATTTTTGCAAAAAATGGACCAAACATGGGCTGTTATTTGCAAAAATAGGGTCATTTTTGCCTTCTCCCAGCCCGCAGAAGCAGTCTGCACTCTGCAGGCTTCCCAAACCCTCTGCACACTCCGTTTGTTGCAAAAATGGGTGAAAAACAGGCCCATTTTTGCAAAAAACAGTGTTCACAGATGGTTTGGGAGGCCTGCAGACTGTTTCTGAGGGATGGGGAGGACAAAATCTTTTTTCTTTTATTTACCTCTTTGAAATCTTGGTGCGTCTTATACACTGGTGTGTCTTATAGTCCGAAAAATATGGTAATAACATTGTTGGGACTTATTACAGCTGTGAAGAGACATAATTCACAGCTGTTGAAAATAAACAGAGGTTTTTAAAACACCATTTGTTTATCTTGGTGTAATCAAGAAGCCTAGGTCAGAACACTCACCTAATATCAAATGACGTGGGTGGCCCTAAAAAATTTAATACATTGAAAGATTTTGAAATGACTCAAGAAGGAAGGCAATAATTGGAACGTGTTAAAAATTTAAAAATGGTAGTTTAAAGCTAAAAAAACCACAACTGGATTAGAACTCCATGAGCCCCTGCATTTTATTTGTTTTTACAGAGGACAGCTAGATAGTTATGGGCATGTCATAGAATTTACAATATTTAAGCCTTAAAAATATTTCTGTCTTCCTTACTCCATGTTCTCAAGATCAGAAGCTGCTTCAGGTTCTCTTCTGCTATTTGTCTGCTTCCTAAATGTGGCATATTTTCCTCATACATGCTGCCAAATAATTTACTTAGAATGGTGAGCTGGGAGAAAGGCAACTAGGGCCCCCAGCTAGACAAGTCAAGACACAAGTGTTGATGATCCATGGCGTACAAATGTTTGGACTGCATTCAGTTGGGGAGAAAGTTATTTAAAAGGCAGTAATTAATATTGCCATCAATATTTATACTTTAAAAAAATAAATGTACTCTTTGAATTTACTTCTATTATATTTGGAAACATAAATTATCTAAAGGAATCTCTGCACTTTAACATGAAAATGTAGTACAGTATCTTCATTTTAGCAGAAGTGTTAAGATAGGCTTCCTGGATGCTAAGGGTTTTTTCCCTCTTAGTGCTGCTGTACAAATACTTACTTCAAATGTTATTTCTCACCTGAGGGGGGCAGATTACATTTTAAGTGAGATTGACAGAGGCTAACGGGGAAGCAGATATGGTTTTGATGTCGCTGCTGTGTCTAGCAAGATGAGTGGGAGAAAATTAAAACCTCTTCTCAACCTTGTGGGCATAACTGCAACTAAGCAGTAAGAAAAAAGAGGGGGAGGGAGTTTGCAAGATTTTAAAGTGAGACATTTCTTTTAAACAGTAATGCTGCCTCTGAGTTCCTCAATAGTTATTTCCCCCCCAAAAAAATTGCCCTGAAAATTAAAATAGATAATAGGTACTCTCTTATGGGAACAGACATATTGCAAAAGGTCAGATGGTGATTGAGAAAGTGTTAGTAATGTTCTTCCTGTTCTGGTTATACTTTCAAGGAAAGCTAAAGTGATTTTAGATAGATAGATAGATAGATAGATAGATAGATAGATAGATAGATAGATAGATAGATAGATAGATAGATAGAT
>JANHFT010007958.1:195807-216237 GCA_032467955.1 Pseudoxenodon macrops | reverse complement strand
GATGATGGTAAATGTGATTTTACCGAAACGTTGTGCTAATGGCACCTTTGATTCTACACGGGAAAGAACCCGAACAAAGCACCTGGTTTGCTTTCTTTAAAATATCCAACATCATCATCACCACCACCACCACATCATCAAAATCAACATCGCATCATCCTTACCTTTTTTTGGAGAACACAATGGAAAATGAATATAAACATTCCCTGCAGAGAATTGAAAATGGTGAAGAGGTACGCCATGATCACCGTGCTTTCATTAATATACATAAGTCCAAAGGCCCAGGTGAGTCCCAATAGGCAGAGCAGAGCTATTGCACCTATAACCCATGACCTGTCAAGGAAAGAAGGAAGAAAGGAAGAAAGAAAGAAAGAAAGAAAAAAGAAAGGACAGAAAAGAAGTGTATTTGACTGATAAAGAAAACAATTCAATGAACATAACAGTATTTTAGATTATTCTTTGATGAAAAGAAAGGCAGAATGTGAATATTGGTGAGAAATGAATTTTTTGAATTCAATGCAGTTTATTATCAAATTCATAATCTGAAGAAAATATATAGATGGAAAATGTCATGAGCATGAATATGCCTCTCTAGAAAAACAGGCTTGTAGCAAATGTTTTTGAGTAGAGCAGTGTAGATGTAATAAAATATAGAAATATATGACACTGTAGAGGAAAATAAAAAATATATTTTAAATTTGCCTCCTTCCCTTACATGCCTAATTTTTAAAGCTTCATCATATTGATCCTACATATACCACTCTAGAAAAAAACAACCAAGGACAGTTAACAGAACAATAGTCCTATTATTTTTAAAAAGTGCAATGGTGTTAAACACTAGCAGATGGCTTTGTACATTTTGTATATTTTCTGCAATTATCTGGCTCCAAAATTCTTTGCACAATGTATTTTCAAATGAGTTGTATATTAAATTACCTGAGCCAAAATTTAAATACAACCTAGACAGCCTTTCAAAATAAATTTTGCCCAACTGTTTTGTTGTAAGCATTGTTTGTTTTTTAAAAGAAGAAATTCTAAAAAAAATGTATTATTAACTATTAATAAGTATTGATTTTCCAGATCCATTTCAGTCTGAGTTCTGTTCTGGCCTAATTATAAGAGAATCTCCCTTGGCTAATGTGATGGATTACTTTCCCATGAGAGGAACATAATCAGTATGGACATGGTATGGACAAACCAACAACTGCTGTCCATGATGCCAAAATGACAAAACATGTATCACGATGTTATAGTATAACATCTGCCCTTTTTTTTCTTGTGTTTACATGAAAGTTACATATCAATGTAACAGCACACACCACTATGTAATGGGCAAAATTTGCATTGTGATATTGTAATGCATGATTCATCATTCATCACTTCCCTTTTCCATTCTGAAAATGCTTTCAATCTGTTCTCCTGGGGTATTTTTCTGCTAAATTTAATTACCACTGATTTCAGTATCCACCTGTATTGGTTCTATGGATTAGGAACTGCTGGAGTGCTGTTATGTTCTCCCAGCCCTGCACCTGTTCTGGAACAAAGCTTTGGGATACAGTACTGTAGTTTGGCCTTCCAACAGGCTTTCTGTGGAATGACTCAATTTGCTTACAGTGCCATCTATAATATCTATGAAGTGGCTTGATACAGTAATGAGAACATTTGGGGTGAGGTGTCATCCCAGCTCAATTACTTGGTGACCTCAGAATCAGGACAGGCTATGCAAGTCTTAAAATGTTGCTTGAATGCAATAGCGAAAAACAAATAAGGGCCACATCAATAGAACACAAGCATTGTGGGTCAGTGGCTCCTGGGTAGGAATATGAATTAAAGGTATTCCCTATTCTGCATGGAACTGTAGACCCCTGAAGGAACAGGTTCATATTCTGAAGGGCTTTCCAGATCTGTCATTGCTGCTCAAACAGGTTATCTTTGCGGAGCCCATTGTTGAATAAAAATAGCTTGGCTACAGAGATTCAGTCATCAGTAACTTCAAAACTTACTAATATAATCCTTCGGAATTTCTAGGGCTTTCTTTTGGAATACTCTGGAACCTACAGTTCACCAACTAGGCTCCTGCGCTGGTTGCCAGCCTAGTACTCACCCAGAGAGCTGATATTACTAAACTGAAACAGTTGTCTTCAATTAAATTTGTCTCCAGGTACCAACAATACAATTCTCCAGTGAGGCCCTGTTCTCTGCTCTGCAACCTGCACCTTGACAGTTGGTGGAGGTTTTCTTACAAGGCACTTGTTCTCTGAAATGTCTTTCCGTCTTATGATGCTGGGCCTGTGTTTAGGCATCTTTAAAATAGTTGGCTTTGTATGATTGACATCCATAGCCATTAACTCCACTAATGTTTGGAGAGGGGCTGGATTGTTTTTATTCTATTTCTATTCTATTTATGATCTATTTAACTTCATACTTGTCTACTGATTGAAAACAGTTCATGTTTTCAGAATATGAAGCATATTAATAACACAAAAATCAGTAAACAAGCATTCAGTGTTTATCACTACAAAATTCAAAGAAGAATTTCTAGGGCTGTACTTAAAAGGCATCTAAATACTCTTGGGAAGAATTTAGAAAGATTGAGCCCCTACACCATGGGTGTAGGGTTAGGGTTAGGGTTAGGGTTAGGGTTAGGGTTAGGGTTAGGGTTAGGGTTGCACTGTCACATTGTCGTCATGTGACATATTGTGATGGTTTGCCCCTTCGCTAAGTGACTGGAGTGATGTATCCAGCCCATGGGCTGTGAGTTTGACACCCCTGCCCTACACTGATTCCATCCTTTAGAAAAACTGTCTCTAAAGGAATGAAAAAAAAGATCAGGAAAATAATGGTGACAGAAAAGTAGTAGTGGGAAGTGAACTACCATTTTCCTTGGTGGTGGAATTTGGGTCACAAAATATTATATGACTTGGAATATCATAGTTATTTTGACCCAGATTAATCTGATAATTTATAAGAGGTTTTTTTTAACTATAGGATATTGCAGTGTATAAATTGTGGATTAGCCTGATTTAGGACTATTCCATTCTGTGTAGAGGAGAATACTTCAAGTCTATAGTACGTCATTTCAGTGAGCAAACAAAGCATTCCTGTATTAGCAAGTAGGTGCATGGAGCCTAAAAGTGGGTAAACTACCAGGAATATCATGTTTAGCCTCTTTTTGGCTGAGGTCCCAGGTGAATTTATCTTTATGTACCAATTTTGGTATTTTCATAAGAAGTCTCAGAATTGCACAGAGCTGATTATACAGTAACAGTTACTACATCAATTTGGAAACCTGAAATATATTGGATTAACACCAAAGTTATTCAATATTTTCATTGAATTAGAAATGAAAGAAATAGGAGCAATAGGACTGCAGGTGCAGCAAAAGCAATTTAAAATATTGTTTATAGATAATAAAGTAGTAGTGAGAGAATTCAGATGCAAGAATCAGCATTACTGGAACTGTTATAGACCCATGTAGTTTGAAATTATGTGGAACAATCATAAAATTATGCAAAGATTCAGATGCACATTAGAGACCATCTATGCTTCTGTGCTGCCAATTAGCGATTATTCAGATTTTTGCAGCCCAGATATGAGAGACATATGTTTCTAGAATGCATTAAATGAATGAAGCACTGTGGCAAAATAAGATGCAAGCTAATTTTATTTTCTGTTTGGAAGTTCAGGACAAATATAAGGAGATTATCAAGAAATATTTGATTATTCAAGGAACAGTAATCCTGAAATACCATGAAAAGTAAAGAAAAAAAATCTGCATTATTTTAAACAGTATCCTTGTGTCTCACTAGTTTTCATGGGCCATGAGAAGTTTTTCCAGAGCTACACACTGTATGCCTGAGAATATTACTATGATGATGGAATACATCTCTAAATTTTCTCACAGGAAGTCTAATAAATGTTATGCATATATCCTTCTCTCTCTGTGTGAGTCTATGTTTATGTCTGTATGTTGAGATTATAACTTCTACCCAACAGATACTATCTTATAAAGAAAGAAGGAATCCACAAACACAGGAATGAAATTTTGTACAATTCTTTTGGCAAAAGAACTATAAGGCCATTTACATACCTTAAATAAGCTAAATTAATATTTTTAATGAAAAGTTTCCAGTCATTTTATAAAAAATTGATGAGTGTCAGAAAGTTTGAATCACCCAGAAGTTTTGGAAATTCCTGCTTCTGTGTCCTGCAGATATGAGGACTGATTGTGGAATTTTCTCCCCAGAAACTTTTGACATTAGGAAGCTTGTTGGAAAGTCAACTGGAAACAGAATTGCTATAGGAAATGAAAATCCAGATAGGTTCTCTCCATGTGGATCACAGACACTGCAATTTTTTAAAAAAAGATCTGCAAATAAGAATGATTTCAGTTTTGTCTTCAGAAAATGGGATCAATATTTTTGGCCAGGAAAAACTTGACCTGTGGGCATGCTCGGTTTCATCAAAGAAGATAGAAGCCTGCAGAAAATGTTGAGGCCTGTATAAGTTGGCCTCTTCATGGACTATTGCTTTCTAGTAGTAAAATAGCTTGAATAAATGAAACTATGAGCTATACTGCTGAAGCACCCAGAAGGCTTACTCAAAATTGCCAAGGGATCAGAGTAAATATGATCCACTGGAAGATGGAAGTAATCCACTTCAGTAATCTGTCAAGAAAACAAATGTGCATTTAACACTTAGGTTAATGTCAACATGATATTGGAAGATGATTCCCCAGAGACAGGAAGTTTCCAGACGGCTATAGGGAAAAAGGGCAATTAGGAGAGTGGCATTGTTCCTTTTGAATTAAACCTGAAAAGATACCTTGCTGCTGATATGACCAAAGATAAAAGTTAGATGCTGCAAATTATTTATACCATCATTATAGCCATGAACCTGGACAAACCTTATGCCATTAAATGCCAAAACTGAAGTTTGATATTCTAGAACTCACTGAAAAGAAACGCAGTGTAATAGGTCACTTAACATGTGAAGACCATCAAATCTTCTGCGTCAGACAAGAAAATCATAGAAGAAATAAAATAGCCATCAAAGGGTGTCAAGTCAGTGCTTGGATACAACTCTACAAAGTGATAGAATGATCTTGATTCCGGTCCATGACAAGTCAATCAATATTAGTGATCCAAATCTATGCTCGACCCACAGATACAGAGGAAGTGGAAGATTCCAATTAAATATAACAATTATAGGAAAATGGAATGCTAAAGTTGGAAATCAAATGAGAATGAGAAGTAAAATATTTGGCCATGCTGTATAAAATTAAAGAAATATGTTCATAGAATTGTGCCTAGAAAATTCAGTGTTTATCATCACAAATGCCTTCTTTCAACAACCTAAAAGATTATACTAAACATGGGCATCATCATATGGACAACACCATAATTAATTAATTATATACACTGCAAATCAAGATGGAGAAACTACTAACCAATTGACTGTGGCTTAAATCATTAACTTCTTGCAGAATTGACATTAAAAGAAAACAAAAGTATCAGTCAAACCTAATATGACCTCAGGAATATTTTATATGTAGTGGTTATGAATATATTTATTTGATTGAACTTGATAAAAAGGGTGTCTAAAGAATTCTGCTCTCAAATTTATGAGATTATTGAGGATAAAGCAAACAAAAACATTCCAAAATAGAAAAGCAAAAGAAAGTCAAATAGCTATCAGCTGTTCTGCTGAATGTAGCTGATGAACAGGAGAAAGCAACAGGCAACAAACGAGAGAAAAATTTACCCCAACTAAATATAGAATTTCTGAGAACAGCAAGATAAGACAGTAAATTATATCTAAATCAATAATGCAAGGAAAATAAAGATAACAATTGAATGGGATTTATTTGTGAAAAATTCAGCAACAGAGGGAAACCTTTATGAAAAAATAGGTACAATAAAAAACAAAGACAAAGATTTACTGAAAAAAAGATTTAAAGAGATGCTATAAAAATAAAGAAGAACTATACAGAACAAATATCCAAATCACGAATACATATGAAAGTTAAAGTTTTATCCCTGAATTAGACTCAGATCTTCTAGAAAAAGACTGGAAAGTCTGGAAAGTGATGTTAAGCGTGAGAAAACATCACTAATAATGAGATGGCAAGAATTGGTGAAATACCAGCAGAACTTTGAACAATCTTAGTATTACAATAGTATGAGGTTTTACTTGTGGTTTATAGACAGGTATGGAAAAGACAAAGAGACTTGAAAAGATTGCTTTATATTCAAAATGTATATATTCTTGCTCAAACTATGAATCAATTGCACTTAGCTCACATGCTAGGAAGATAATATTCCATATTGTTCAATCCAAATGCTATCAATATATGGACTGTGTACAAGCTGGATTCAGAAAAGGCAAAGAGGCTTGAGATTACATAGTTAATATCTAATAGAAAATGGAAAAGGCAAGGTTCCCCTCCCCCCCCAAAGAAGATGTAGCAGAGCTGAAGCCTATGGTCTGGAATCATTCCAGCTATACACAAGTCTCAGGTCATTGGTTCTCCTGATATAAGTCAAAAGATTTGGCCTAATTAACAATAAGATGCTAAAGGCTTCTTCAGATTCTAAGACATTACCTTTTTATTGCATACTATCCATGGAAAACAGCTACAGTAGCAGATATTTTTTGTGATAATCGGTAGCGTTATCTGATTCAAGCTTAATATGACTTTTTAGAATAGATGAAGCAGAAGTGCCTGCCTCAAAGACTATTTCTGATCACTTTTTTCCAACATATTAACTTCTGCTGACTCAGAGCCACAGGCAATAGTAGCCTTCATACAAGACAATCACACAGCATGCCCACTAGATTTAACCTGTTCTTTTCAGAGAGAGATGTACAACATTACAGATAGTAATTCTCTATGTTGACAGAATTGTTATGGTATGCTGCAATTTGGCACAAAGTACTGAATAAAAGATGAATTAAGCATCATTAAATGCACAGAATGTATAAAACTATCTGCATGGTAGCCAAGTCAAATTCTTTAAATTTTTGTAGCTGGCTGGCTGGCTGGAATTCTTGCCAGAAGAATAAACTTTTCTAGTGAACAAAAACTCATTAATTGTTGCTCCAGTGCCAGGAATCTGGAAGAGAATTGAAGTAAATATTAACTCCAATTTAATATTTATGAATTTAGAGGCCAGAAGCATTTAGTTGATATAGACTGTAATTCCATCATTCACTTCTGCCAATCTTATTGGTTTTACTTTCATCAATTGTTTTAGAAAACATAATAATTAGATAAAAATGCACTGATAAATTAATAACAGATAATGCTTCACTGTTCATCTGGGAAAAGTTTGCACAATTTGCTTAGAAGTATAAATTTATTTACATGACAATCAGTATCAACTATTCACAAGGCAATAGGGAGATAGAAAGAAATTGTTCAAACCCATTTTATTATGTTAAAAATCTTCTTTCACCTATGCCCTGGGGCTGCACAACTAATTATAAATCCTGGTTTCATATCTGAGAATAAACTGTACTCTAATTCTCCTGATTTTATTTAAAAATGTTTCTCTGATGGAAACACAGTCTTGCATATTCCACTTTGACAATCATCATAGTTTGCAAGCTTTATCAGAATCACAACCAAGATAACAAGTGTGAATGAGACTGTTAGAAAAGACAATTAGAAACAGAAATCACAGAGAAAGAGAGTCAGATATTTTGATCTTATGAAAGCAAAAATAGGCACAATATGTATGGGATAGACTTTGGGGGATTGGGCCCAGAGGTGCTGCCCAGGAAGTGGTCAAATAAGAGATAGCATAGTCCAAATCTGGATAGTGGGAAAGCTAGAGTGCAGAAGAGATCTTCTCTAATATCTTGGTGGTAGAAGAGATGGGGGGATAATTGTACTTTCAAACTTGCAAGATTATGTTAATACTTTTAAGCTTACAATACAGTACAATTCGCCTGATCATGTCGTGTTTTCTGTTTAATCTATCTGGTAATGCTAACAGAATGTAAGATGCTTGCAGCCTTCCATGAAGCTCCCTCATTCACACAATTTTCAGAAACAGAATTAAGGGTCACATATCAAAATTTCTAGCTCTATAAGCTTTTCATGAATTTCATATTTTTTGTTGAAATAAAGAGATCTGTAATTAGTGAATAGGAGAAAGAGAAGCTCATATCTTACATGGAATTTCTAATAGAAAAGAACAGACAAAGGGCTGCACATTATATAGCAAAGAAGGAGCAGGACCACAGTCCTCCAACAGCCTATGCATTTTAGCTAGACTAATCATCTGTGCATAAATATTTAAATCTGAAGAGATGATTTTGTTTGTTGACTATTTGTGTTCTTGTAGTAACAAGTTTGGAGTTTTTCCCTCTTCACAAAATCATAGAATAGGAAAGGTTTAGATCATTAAGTCCAATGCAGGAAACCAGACTTAAGGCACTACTAGCTAGGCTTCTCTTGAACCCATTTATTGATGGGAAACCTACCAACTATCTGGGTACATGGTTCCACTCTCAGACATACTGTATATAGACAGCCTACGAGATAGCACAAAATATTCTCGCATCACTTGTTCTGTCTTAACAGTCTAGCTCTTTCTGCCTTTTTAGCTTTAATAGGGAATAAATTAAGGAAAATGATCCATGGAATTCCTGATGGGGGAGTGAAATCACCAACTGCTTTCCCTAATGCTTTCCTCAGCAGAGGATGTGGGTTTTGACAAATTAGACTCACAGGTTTAGCCATCTATCAAACCTCCTCTATGAGATGGATGGAGTCTTCCTGCTTTCTCCAGTTTTGTTGGGAACCCCCATTTACAGCATGGATGACCTACAGATTAACTCGGATTGAGATGAAAGCTCTGTCACAGGGTGGTGTCCTTAGAGAATGATTACTAAGGCACTTTCCAGTTGCAGCTAGAGAGGACATTTGAATGAGCCTTCAAACTGGTCTCCTTGTTAGAAATTAGATATAACTTCTACTGTTTTATATTTTACCTTCCTGATGACATATTAGACTACATGAATGATAATGTGTCGCTCCACTGTCAGTGTGCATAATGGGGAAAAGGAGCAATCAATATGAAAAGGCGCAATCAGTATGTCATCATGCTACTCTTATTAACCATGAAATAATTGGATTTTACACAATGTAATGCCTTGCAAACTACAGTCTCTGGAAGGGCAATTCCAGAAAATCTCATACATTGAATAAATTTGTCACTGTAAGTCAGAAGCCATTGAAACAGAAGCTCACACACATCTGTATTGTAAATTTATTAACTTGTAGCCAGGCTGTCCTGGTTGCTTTTATCTCAATTATCTTTTAGCTGGCTAGAGTGATGCATTCTCTTGTAATGTTGTCAACTTCTGTTTAATAGCCAGAAAGATTTGGCAGGATCTCAGTAGGGATATTTTAATTTGATTAAAATTGTTTAAAGTTTAACCACAACAATAACTTACTTTTTTATCTGTTTTTAGTTATAATTTATGATGGTTGCTTATAAAAATATATAGATTTGACCTTGTGGAAGGTATGGGAGAGTCATTAATGGGGAAAGAAAAAGGAAGGCATTATGGAGAAATTTGGAGAAAACTTGTCTAGTGTTTGTCACAGTCTAGCAATAGAAGGAAGTGTGAGAAAGAAACTCAAAATAACCCAACCTTAGTTTGCTTAGTATGAGTAGGGTCATAGAGAAGCCTGAACAGATTTTCAAGATTATGTTGATGTATAAAAATAATTTAAACTTTCTGGGAATCCATATGTTGTTTGTTTCTTATCTGTCCATCCTCAACCTTCTTAACTGAATATTTATTGCTAATAGTCTCAAAGATCTAACGGGTTTATTTGAATTAAAAAATGTCACCCATTTTTGCTATGTTCAATTTATCTTTCTTTATTCCATTTACCATATATCATCTTTATTTTTTAATCTTATCTAACTGTGTTTCTATACCTTCTGTTATTTAAGGCAGATGAATGACTGAAATAAAGTACTAATCTGATTAGCTGAGTTTTAGGTACTGCAAAACAACAATGTAATGTATATATTCTAAGAGTTAAGGTGGCTGATCGTCTAAAGTGATTTTGGTGTATTACTGAAAAGGATAAATGTAGGATAAAAAGAATGAACAAATATAATAATTTGTAAATAAGTAAATGAATTAGGAGAAGCTGTCTAGTGCAACGTGCTATAATGATGAAGATACATTATTAGTTCTTGATGAATGTATTTTTATGTACACCGAGAGCATATGCACCAAAGACAAATTCTTTGTGCGTCCAATTACGCATGGCCAATAAAGAATTCTATTCTGTTCTGTTCTGTTCTGTTGTTCTGTTCTATTCTAAAAATGCATGAAACGTAATGATACAACAAAATGAATCCTAATCTTATTTTAGATTATTTTTATAAAATAGTTTTTTTGTCAATTTTTAAGAGAGATAATAATTACTTATAAAAATCACTCTTTGAGAGACTTCATGGGCACGTTCCTATAGTTTTCTTGGCAACAGTATAGAAGTGCTTGATAGTGTCTCCTGCTACTGCTCCTCCTCTTTGACTTAAGTATTAGCCAAATCCAATCTTTGAAATCTTTTTAAACAAGTATGAACAAGGTTAGCTAGACCATATAATACATTTGCTAAGAAAATGAATTGTGAATCAGGAATTTTCTAGTGCACATGACAACCATATTATGAATTTAGAAGTTGACGGGGAGCAAGACTTCATATATATTTGTTTTGGTGAGAAAATATGGAATTTTGAGAACATGTGATGGACCCTTTCACAGGGACGTTTTGTCAATTCACTGAATGACTGTTACAGTACGCATAGTTATTTTCAAAGCATTTATACATTTAGAAGGCAAACTAGCAATAGCAATAATACTCAAATTATATACCGCTTCACAGTGCTTTACATCCCTCTCTAAGCAGTTTACAAAGTCAGCATATTGCCCCCAATAATCTGGGTCCTCATTTTACCCACCTCGGAAGGATGGAAGGAACCTTGAGCCTGGTGAAATTCAATCTGCCAAACTGCTGGCAGCAGGTGATCAGCAGAAGTAGCCTGCAGTATTGCACTCTAACCACTGTGCACTGTGGCTCTACAAAACTGGTGACAATGCTATACTCATTGCCCATTTATATGTTCTAACAAAGTTATACATGACCCGAGGCATTCTGGTAAATAAAGAAGATCTGTTCATAGGCTTTGTAAGATGCCAGTTTCCTAAAAATAAATATAACTAAGAATACACATGAACTGTCAAATAGGGGTGGGAGTTTGGCAGGATCAAGAAATATATCCAGGGAACCACAATAGACATTCCAAAGTTAGACAAGTATTTTCTTTCAACTTTAGCTCTTCCTCCAAAATATAAGGGCAATAATGGAATAGAATTATTGAAAGAAGTGTTAGCTCAATCTATATTTTAAGGATCTTGTCCCATCAATGCTACTGGAAAATGCTATTGGAAAAAATTACTTATCAGAGAAATGAACATTTCCCTAGGACTACTTAGTTCAGTCAAAGTAGAAGCTGAGGAAGTACCGTAGTTGTTTCCTTTTTTTGCTGTACTTTCCCTATTAATTGATCTTTTTTTTATAAGTAGTTCCATTGACTTCTAGAATCCATGGTTCCAAACTAAACACATTCCATTTACCCAAATACCACTGGAATAATGATAGTGGTAGAGGTTTCTGCTGGCATAATGAGGCAACCACCTGCAAAGAGGAAAATCTGCTGTAGCAGATTTACCAAAAAGCACTATAATTATTCAACAACTCTTCTAAATGTTTTTCTTCTTCTTTGAGGCTGCTATTGTTCCTAAACTATATATAGTGGAAAATCTTCCTCTTAATCTTTAGTTAAATGCAGTGGGGGGGGAGGATGATTGATTTAGGAAGTGTATAATCAAATCAGTAACAGATGTACATCAAATAGGAAGTACATTATTAAAGATTTTCTCCATGTTGTGTGTCTGTGTGTAAAACTGATGCATGTAAAAGGTGCAGCTGATAATATTTTGTTATAAACTGGTATATTTTAACACTGGCTAACAATTATACATAATTAAGATTTGGACTCTATACAGTAATCACAACCCAGTGTAATAGATTGCATCTCTTAATTTTGTAAAAGAATGAAAATGATGAGAATGAGACAAAATAAATGAACATAAATGATTCTTCAGCAGAAGAACAAACTGAAAGTCCACTGTAAAGTAGCAGCACTTGCAAAGATAATACCACTGATTGCAGGATTTGGGGTGGTAGTGTGGTGCATTATCTAAGGCCCATAATTAATATTTTGCTGTGTCTCTTAACATTCAGCTGTTCTAAACAGGGATGTTATTAGAAGCCTTCAGTTGTCAAAAATGTAAATAAGAGATCTAAATACTTTTGATTAATTATTTATTTCTGTGTATCTTTAAGTTGTCAGTTTAGGATCCTTTTTTCACATTAAATAAAGAGCATTCAGACTCCTGCATTTAAAAAGAATCCCACCAATCACCTGCATCAGCCAGTATAAACTAAAACACAATAAATGTTCTGGATATAATGGAGAAGGGTTTTCAAAGCTATAATAAGTAGTATTGAATAAGATGTCCAAGTAATTGCCAATCAAGATAGATACAGCATAAAACTTTAGGCCTTACAGTTTTTCCCTCACAGTTTGCTCTTCTGTCTCTCTCAACGATGAATGACAGAAGCTGTAATGATTTTTAAATACTGATCTGAAAGCCAGTTCATGAGAACACACTGATAAATAGAATTTATCAGTCATTCGGGTCATTCTTACTTGATGAAGGGTCTGTTATCCTCAAAGCTGAAGAATGCATAGACATAAAGACAAGAATGTCAGCATTAGAATATAATGACAAAAAGGTACCATGTAGGTAAGCAATCAAGCAAGTTCATCTCCAATTCAAATAATAGAAAGCTAGAGAAACAATTGGACAACCAGGTTGAAAACTAACCTTTTTTAATGCCATTAAAAGTTAATGTTTTGGTAGCCTATCAAAAATGTGAACAACCAAGCAAAAATCACCAATGTTGTTTAATTTAACAATACATTTCTATAGCCTTTAATAAGAAGCAATATTTTTGCAACTGTACTCTTTCTGCCTAAACATTGATTTTCATGCCCTGCTTTTGAAATTAGTCATTTCAGAAACGAACATACTATAATATGAAAATAACTATGCATGACAATTTCTTTTTTAAAATATAACATGAAAATTATGATCTGCATGAATTTTTGAATAAAGGATGAAGCAGTAGTTCAAAAATCTTGTTTTCCTTCTCATATCTATTACTACTGAATAGATATTTTCTGGAAGTGTAGTTGTCTTTACAGCAGAGAGGTATGTAATCTGTGACAGGAAAGCTGACAAAGAATGATGTTGACTATAGTCCACTTCATCAGTTACATGGAACATCATTTTCCCAACCCCCAACAAGCTATATATATGTGTGTGTGTGTGTGTAAGTTCCTATCTTAAATTAACACTGCATCTGAATAAATGGAACAAAAATCTATATAAACATAACTTCTAGAGGAAAATTGTTCCAGTGCCTAATAATCAGACGCTTACTGCTGAGAATTCTGAATGATGATACCAATTATAATTTCTGAATTGTTTTACTGGGATGCCTCTCATTGTTATCATTTAGTGAAATTGAGGTATTAGAAGGAATAGATGAGATTTCTGAGTTAAAAAGTCAGAAGCATTTTCTTCTCTTTCAGTTGTTTTTTAAATTTATTATTCATTTATTAGATTTATTTCTCACCTTTTCTACAGGAGTTTAAGGTGCTGTATATCAAGGATCTCCAACCTTGGAACTTTAAGCCTGGAGGATTAACTCCCAGAATTCCCCAGCCATGGAGACTCCTGCTGTATATTGTGTTGTATCCTATTATTTCCACATAATAACTCTGTGAAGTAGGATTGACTGAAGGAGATAGACTGGCCTAAAGTAATTTAGCCAGTTTCCATGGCTGAGGCCAGACTAGAATCTCCCTACTCCTAGTCTCACTTCTTAACCATTACACTAATATGGTACATCAATTTGATATGGTACATATCAATTATAAGCAACTCAGACTTGTTTGCTGAGGTAGAAGTCTATAGAAATTGAATAAATGGCTTCTATCAATATAAAAAATTGCTAGTTCAAAAGGAAATGAGTTCACAATTTATTATAACTCCCTAATTTAAAAACAAAATGCACAGAGAAACATAAGACAAAAAACCAGAAGAATTAAAAAGGAAGACAAATAAAAGCAGTAACAAACAAAGTAATTCCATGTCTATATATCAGAGGTGGGTTACTACCGGTTCGGACCGGTTCCATGGAGTAGGTAGTAAGGTGCTGGTGACGTCACGGAACTGGTTTTGGTCCGTGGATGCCCCCATCTTGTTTTCGGCCTTTTTAATATAATTTTTTGTAATTTCTTTGCACTGCGCATGCACAGCCACGTGGCGCGGGAGGAAGCGAACCCTCAGCGAGGTAAGTTAGAACCCACCCCTGCTATATATGTGTATGAATACATATGTGATCTCAAGGAAAAATACAAACATTTTAAACATGCCAATTCAATCATTCTTAAAAGTATAACTTTTGTGCAGAGAAACATCATAATCTTTTAAGAAAAACTGTAAGAAATGATGAGCAAATTTGCTTAAATCTATTCTCGACTGTAAGATTCTTTAAAGCTCTTTGCTGACATTGTATTACCCACCAAAACAACTTTCACATTTTTAAATGTAGCTAAACCAAAGAAAGATGAAGGACCTCTATAATGCTTCTGAAATTGAAAAATCTAGGGCCATGTCTGATCTGAAGCACTTTTTTCTATATTGGATCTTAACAGATCTTGGGGTATGTTTCACCAACTTCAGCTGTTCACTAAAAGCATCTATTTCTCAAAAGAGTTTAGCTTCAATAGTTCTTGTTTTACTAATTTCTCTGCTTAATTATTATAATGAGTTGTAAGTGGTGGTGGCCCTTGAAATGATGAAATCTCAATTCATTATTTGGCTTCTAGAATTGTCCATTGTGTTGCCCTTTGAAGCATTATTACCCAAAGTTTTAAAAAAGAATCACACTTATTGAGTAATCACTCGAACAGTACATTTTGATACTTACCATTAAAGATCCATCACAATAATCCAAGTTAAGAATGTTGATTGGTGAGCTATCGTATCTTTTATGTATGATACTTTAATATACCGGTAAGTCAGACTGTCTTTGAAATTGGACTGACAATACTATATTTTTAGCCAAAGGATCTTTTTTGTTCTAGTTTGTTTTATAGACTTGGGACTTTTTAGTTTTATTGTTGCACGAAGTCTGAGCATAGTAAGCTGCACTACTTTCCCAGAAGTACATTACTTAAAAAATTAGTAATATTACCCACCAATGATGGCCAAGAAATATGAAGTTTGAAATGAGTCAGGTGAATGAAACCTTTTACATATTGTCCTCAAGCTATATAAAAGGATTTGAATGCATCTCTCTGACATATATACACACACAAACACACAGTCACAAAGCATGAAAGGTAATTAGAAAAGCTTCTTTAAATAATTTCAAAACTACTGTTCTTGGGGATGGAAGGATAGACTTTCTGTTTGCCTTAAAATAGGTTTCCTAAACCTTTTGCACCTCCCTTTACTATAATCTTAAAGTACACATTTCCCCATAATATGTGAACACCAAAATGAACACAAATGAACAATGAAAATGATACAATTAAACTTTGGGAAAGGTAGATTTATTTTACCTATGCAACTAAAAGGCTCTTCAAATCTCCTCTGGACTCTACAAGAGAGGTACATCTCACAGTTTAGGAGATTCTGCTTTAACAGAATGTGGAATCTTTGGGCAACATCCAAGTGTATACATACAAGCATTTCTCATACTCAAAGTATGGACCCACAAAATACTCAAGAGCTCATGAAGTTCATTCACAATAGCTACTGTATCTACTCTGTTCACCCAGAGTAGGAGAAAGGAAACAATGAGATCAGATGCAGCACCCCCAGATACAGGAAAAAGATCACTGTATATATTCTACTCTCATTGAATAACCCAAAGCATATATTCCAGTAGAGGGAAGTTCCCTGAAGATGGGCTCCATCACGAGTCCAAAAGCTTGGAATAGTAAACCTCTGGTCCTGGTGACCGACTCAGATTTGATCTTGTAAATATTGTTTCTTCACTGGAAATGCCAGGCAAATCCTTTTATTAACTCATGCCATTTTTATCCAACCACTCAAAGCATATTTAAGAGTTCTGAGATGGGTAGGAAAAGGGGCTACTGTGACAACTTAAGGGTTGAGTTCAGAAGGTGCTTGTAACAAAAAGGAACCCAATCCAATTTCCTAGGGTTGAGTAAGAATTAATTAGTTGACTTAGTCAAAATTAATCTCTATTACCTTTTCAAGTTATTCAATTTACACCAAGGCAGAGGATTTCTCAGAAAACCCTTCCTTGATTTAGAAGCAAAAAATACAGTAGATTCTGTCTCTAAGGTTGAGTATTATATACATAGTATACAGCATAGCTGATCTGGAGGCAAACAAGGTCTAATTTGTATCAGGAATTCATGAGCTGTATAGGCTTAAACCTCCCTTAAAGTATTGACTGATCTTACAATATAATTATTTGTAATGAATAATTTTTTTTGACATTTTACAGAAGAAGATTGTGGAGGTGGGATAGTGAAGTAGGGTGATACACAGAAGAACATCTCAATGGCAGTAGCAGTGATGCTGTGATTCCACAGAGAATCAGCAATAGTTTTGGAGAAAGATTATGTGAGTCCAATAAAAGAGAGAGAAGAAGATGATGAAGAAGAAGAAATAATAATAATATTTTTTTGAATTTTTGAATGTTCAGTTGACCGAGTTTCATGTTTAATGAATAAAAGAAATAATAATAATAATAATATTTTAGCCATGAGTTGAAAAGCATGGAAAAACCTAATTCTGCTTGAACTTCCTTTAGATTTCTCTGTGAGCAAATTACATGTGTTTGGTCTCACTCTGCAGTAGTGGCAAAAGACCACAAGCTCAGTGGAACAGTTCTGTTCAATGGACAATATCACCTAGGCTCTACCTACTCTTAGCTGCCTTGTCCTTTGCTTTCAGTGAGTTTTGGTGGGCTGTCAATGTCATCTGGGGATAAATATAATGGGCATATAATCTAGTCCAGTATTTTTCAAACTTGGCAACTTTAAGATATGTGTCTGAAAGATGCTTTTTCAAGAATCTCCATAGACACTTAAGATGTGTGGACTTAAAGTCTCAGAATTGCCTCGGACATAAAATAGATGGAATTTCTATTACCCTGTCACAACCACCATCTTGATTTTTTTTTTTACATATTATGTGAACACTACTGATGTTATGTCTGTGCAGAAATCCAGATTCAAGGGGCAATATATGCTTCAGAGAGCATGCAGACATGCACAGAGCATGCCAATATTATTTTAAACAACAATATTATTGACAATATTATTTTAAGAAACAGATGTCTTCTCCCAGAATTGCATATTAGCTATGAAGGAAGCTTTGAGGGCTCAGGAAACAGCTGCTTTAAAATGTGCAAAAAATCTTAGTAATGTTTTTCAATGGCTTCACAAAAATGTGAAAAAAACATGGGGAACAAAATGTAAATTTTAATAAAGTACAGAAATCATTACTAATATTTTTTATTAACAATTATTTGACAAAATGCTTGCCCACAGTTATGTGTCTGATAATAGTAAAAAGGTTTTGGAAAAGAAGACATAGGAGACAAAGATTAGATCTGGGAAATTCTTAACAACAACAACAAAAGAACAGCCTGTAAGAAGCTTGAAAACCATACAGTAATTACCAAAATTCTAAATGATTTGGTCAAACCAATTTTGAAGGCCAGCCTTATTTCTCCTTTGGTAGACCATGGGAATGATACTGACATATATTTTGACTTGAGCAAAGCATTTCACAGAATCCTCTCTGACACTCTCGTTCAGTAGATAAGCATTGGCTGGATACTGTGATAGCAATTAGATGGTTACAGTGATTACTCTAACTTTGTACTGAAATCAGTCAGCTAATCAGTACTTCACTGTCAAACTAGTTAATACTGAGTGACTATACACTTAAATCCTTGGCCCTGCATTTTTCAACATTTCATTATGTAAAATAATATGTTTAATCTAAATTGTTATATCATCATAACCATGATATTGAGGAGGTTATCAAATTTGCAGTTGTTTCAAAATTGAGGGGAATAACTAATATGTTAGAAGAGAGGAATTCAGAAGAAGGTGATGAAAATTTAAAAGGATGAAATTTAACAAATGCAAAGTTATGCATTTAGGAAACAGAAATCAAATGTACCAATATAGTCTGAGTGATATCTCATTAAGTAAAAGTACTTGTGAAAAAGATCTTGGAATAGTAGTCGATTACTAACTGAATATGTGTCAGCAGTGTGATGTGGCTGCAAAAATGTTAAACTCAATTTATACTGCATCAAGAAAAGTAGAGTTTTTCAAATCACAGGAAGTAATTGTTTCACTTTATTCTACTTTGGTCAGGCCTCACCTCAAGCACTGTGTCCAATTCTAACAAAAATTCAAAGAAACTGGGGCAGAAATCAAATTTATAAAAAGAAATTGCAAGAGCTGGGAATAGATAGCTTTGAGAAAAAAGTTCATGGGTCGGGAGGCTACATCAATACCACACATATATCTGGAAAGAGATCACACAGAAGTTTGGATTTTCAAAAAATGTCCTAATTGGAGTTTGACAGTAGAACCAATTAACCAATAAAATTGCAAATTTGTTTCAGGGATGATTTAATTTGTATTCCTTTTATGAGCAGGACATTGGGTACCATGGAATTGTTTGCAGTTCTGTTTTTAAAATGATCTATTTAGGAAGTTCTACCCATTTCCAGCTCCTTATTAGCAATTTCTATAGTCTACCCTGTTAATCATGACTATACATTTATTAAAATTGGCTTTTTATAAATCTAACCTACACATATGATTATGGACATAAATTGTTTCAACTTCTACCCTCAAAATGATGCTATAGGGCACTGCACACCGTTTTCCCGAATGCCATCACTCTGTTTAACAACTAATTCCCACAACACTGTTAAATAATTTACTAAGACTCTATTACTATCATTCTTCTCTTCCTTCCTAGTATTTATCTCTTCCCACATATTACTATAACCATATTGCTTGTATCTTTCAATTTATATTCCTTTTATTTGTTTCCTAGTACAATTTGGTAGCTTATTAGTAACCTTGATTATCACTAAGTGTTGTATCTTTTTATTCTTGATTAATGTATTTTATTCTCCTTATGTACACTGAGAGCATATGCACCAAAGATAAATTCTTTGTATGTCCAATCACACTTGGCCAATAAAAAAATCTATTTTATTCTGTTCTGTTCTGTTCTGTTCTCTATAAATGTTTCCATTCCCCAGCATTCAGGCAGAACTGAGGATGCTTCTTGGATGAGTAATGAAATGTCTTCAAGAAAAAAAACAAAGAAAAATCCAGTTGCTTTTTGAAAAAAGCACCTTTGGGACAATCATGACCTGAATGACTGAGAAACTCCATAGACTCTTTGAAAGGTCTACTTGACTCGAGGCTCCTGGTTTTTCATGCGCTTTCTGGGAAATAGCACACAGGCAAAGCCAGCAGATCTGGCCAGTATATATTATTTCTAGTTCCTATTTCTCATAGTAGCAAGTCACCAACTCTTACAACTCTTTTAGTCCTCTTGAAGGAATCCACTCTGTTCATTTCTAGCGGCCTGTTCAGCATAGTTTCCTATGCTTTGTCTAGAGAACCAGAGTTTTTTTCTTTGTGAGGATCTAAACGTTATGTCTGAATTCCAACTGCACAGAACTGATTTGATATAATCATATCATCTTTTCTTAAGAGCTGAAATACGGCCACTTACTGTTCCAAGTTCTCTTTACTTGTTCCACAAAGCATGGCTATAACTTTGTACTTGCTGCAAATATACAGCAAGTTCTTTTTCTGACTGCAAAGCTGTGTGTACTTATCTTAACTTCTTAAGGCAGTATTGGTAGAAAAGCTTTTATTTCTTTTTGTTTCATTCTCAGATTCTCAAGAATATTTCACTGGAAATGTATCTCTGTGAATAATAGTTGAACAACAGCTTCTCTACCGGATTAGTCTAGCTGAAGAAAAAGTAATATTGAAACTTTATTCTGTACAACAAACTAAATTGAATGTTCTGAGTAGATACTGAGGGTAGGACAAGAAGCAATGGATGGAAACTAACCAAAGAGAGAAGCAACTTAGAACTAAGGAGAATTTTCCTGAAAGTTAGAACAGTTAATCAGTGGAACAACTTGCCTCCAGAAGTTGTGAA
>JANHFT010007958.1:162637-175050 GCA_032467955.1 Pseudoxenodon macrops | reverse complement strand
ATTGGGCCCCAGATTTCCGTTGCTCAATGAAACATCCGTTAAGCGAATTTTACCTGATTTCGAAACATTTTGTGCCAAAGTCGTTAAGTGAATCCTTGCAGTTGTTAAGTTAGCAACATGGTTGTTAAGTGAATCTTACTTCCCCATGGACTTTGCTTGGCAGATGGTCGCAGAAGGAGATACCCTGACCCTGGGACACTGCAACCGTCATAAATGTGAGTCGGTTGACAAGCATCTGAATTTGGATCACGTGCAACGGTCGTAAGTGTGAAAAATGGGCCTAGGTTACTTTTGTCAGTGCCGTTGTGACTTGGAACGGTCACTAAATGAACTGTTGTAAGTCAGGGACTACTTGAACGTCTAAAAAAATGCTAGAGATGCTGGAACATAGAGCCAATTTTAATACGAAACCTGGACAATTGTATCTTTGGGAATTAGCTTGCCGGGCCTGGTTGCCCCGTTGAGATTAATAAATGGATTTTTACTAAAATCGTTTTAGATGCTAATCCCTTGCTTGCTGACGATTGCTAAAATTATAATGGCACCCAAGGATCGTTGCACATCAAAAAGCTAAAATATGTTAATAGAGACTGGAAACCAAGCATTAGAGCATCACACGAATGCCGAAAGGAATTAATGAGGACTAGGAGACTGAGGAGAACTTTTGGTTTGTTGAATTATTGATTTTACAGGTATTACTTGATTTACGACCACAATGGAGCCCAAAATATCTGTTGCTAAGGGAGATCGTTGTTAAGTAGGTTTTGCCTCGTTTGACGGCCTTTCTTGCCACCGTTGTTAAGTGAACCACTGTAGATGTTAGGTTAGTCACAGGGTTGTAAAGTGAATCTGGCTTCTCTGTTGACTTTGCTTACCAGAAGGTTGCAAAAGGGGATTACTTGAAATTCTCTCCTCTTAACGCATCCGGACTGGGGGATTCTGGGAGTTGAAGTCCAGGCTAGAGGATTCTGGGAGTTGAAGTCCATCTTAAAGCATCCAGACTGGAGGATTCTGGGAGTTGAAGTCCATCTTAAAGCATCCAGACTTGGGAATTCTGGGAGTTGAAGTCCATCTTAAAGCATCCAGACTGGGGAATTCTGGGAGTTGAAGTCCCTCTGAAAGCATCCAGACCGTCATCAGCGGTTTACTACCTACTCTATCGAACCGGTCTGGACCAGTAGGAACTCACCTCTGGTTTGCTGCCTTGAGTTGCCAATAAAATCATTACATAAGTATGAAACTGTCTGATTACCATACCATGATTTTAACCTGTATTAAAATTCCAGTGAAAACTGTGAAGGTGGCACAGTATGATAGTATTAATTATACCTCATACGCTTTTTGCAATGCTTCTAACTGTGATTTCTGACGATATAGGTGGCTGAAGGGGAAGAAAAGGGTCACAAATGATATATAACAAACATGAATAATTTTCAAACTACCGCATATGAACTTTGTTATTAAAAAGTTTTAACATAGTAAATTTAGTAAAAAAAAATGTATTTTTTTTTCTGTCACAGCACTTGCCCTTTGGAACATCATGGCCCCGGAGGTTAGATTAATCCTGACTTTGCTTGCCTTACAAAAGGCTCTAAAAACAGAATACTGCCAAAGTGCCTGAAGGTAAAGTTATGGTTCAGAGCCTGCCAGATGGCGACATTCATGATTTTCACTCGCCCGCATTTTCTGTTTCTCGGTTGTAATTCTGGTTTTTAATTGGGTGAAATTAAATTCAATCCAATAAATAAGAAAGCATGTAAACAAATAAAATCCTTCTGTGAAGACATCCTGAATGCTTGGGCCAAATTGGATGGTCTGTGTAATGGAGAAAAATATCAATGAACCAAATCTAAGCAAGCAAAAAGTAGCAAAACAGCAACAACAACAACACAATGTGTTTTCTGGAGTTGTCATAAAATGTACAGAAATAGGAAAATGACAGCACTAAAAGAAAATTCTATAAGCCACAATTACACTGATAAATCTTCTGGACTGTCTATGCATCAAATCAGAGGAATGCTGTTTTGAACTCCATAGAAATCACATTTCATTCATGAAATAATGCCCCAAAAACATTAACAAATTACCTATATTCGTAATCTGTCTGTCTGTCTGTCTCTCACACACACACATGCACACAACTTTCTGTGTGTCTGGGCTAGAGACTATGAGGTCTAATCCCACATTTGGCATGAGAGCCATCTGGGTGATCTTGGGCTAATCCCTCTTACGAGCTAACTACTTCTGAAAGTAGTTTGCTAAGAAAACTTCGGGGACAGTTGGTGTTTATGGGAGGAAGGATATTGTTTTTCTCATCCCTCACTTCTCTGATGCCTCATGTTTTGACACTCTTACCCCTCCCGTTTAATAAGGGCAAGCTTAGCCATCAGTTTAGGGTCTGGTATCATCAATATAGTGATTATACCCAATTATAAATTTTACCGTCAGACGGCAAAGGTGGAGCTGTCATTGTAATAACAGTGTCTGAAGGGTGGTCAATCTGGATGGAGAAGAACAGACTTCAGCTGAGAAATGGAATGGTTTGCTTCAGAGACTTTGGGTGCACTGTCCCTGAAGGTTTTTAAGAAGAGTTTGTCCATTTTTTCTGAAATGGTTTAGGGTCTTATGCTTAAACAGAGGATTGGACTGAAAGACCTCCAAGGTCCCTTCCAACTCTGTTACTCTGACAAAACTTTAACCCCAAAACTTTAACCTTACTGTCTACTGTTGACCTCACCCCATTCCTAGGAGATCTGAAGGGGCGTGCATAAGCGCACCAACGTGCCTACCGTCCCTGTCCTAATGTTCCCTTTTACTCATGTCCATTTCATGTATTCATAATCATGTTTATACTTATATCTGTTATCTAATACATGCTTGACAAAATAAAATAAATAAATAAAATATAGCCAGTGACCATCGATCTCACAAAACAAGTGACTATGTGTCAATTGATGGCTGATTTGTTTGAATGAGAAGCTTCCAGGAATTCCTTAGCATTTCGGGATTTAACTTGGCCTAGGATGCTTACAGTTTCCTAGTTGAGTGTTCCTATCCATGTGTTGTGAGATTAAGCAGTTTTATTTGCGTCTTCTGGCTGCTATTCATAGATGAGCTCAGCTAGTCTTCTGTCTGTCCTACCTAATGGCTGTTACAATCTTTACAGTGTATGTTATAGATGATTCCCGGCTAATAAAAAAGAGTACTGCAACTTGTCAAAAGCATTTTTTTGCATCTAAAAATACTACTGTCATCTTCTTTTTCTTATTATTGATGTGCTCTAACCATTTATTATAGACCTGCTGCTGTCCTTCATTTTTCTCTCAGGAATATAACTTGTTTGGTTCATATATATTATTTCTAAAATATAATTCTTCAAATGTTCAGCTAGTATTGTGGAAGATAGCCTGTAATCAATATTCAGTAAGGATGTTGGTCTTAACTGCTAAACCTATCAGTTGTTTAACTCAACCATGTTTGCAGTGCTGAATTAAGATTGTTTGCTGACCTTTTGAGTAATATGGTTATGTTTACATTGAATTTAGAAGGTGTTTTTGTTTGGTTCATTTATTTTCTTGTATGTACATTTTAATTTACTATTGATGATCCTTGCTTAATGAACACTTTTTCAGCAACTGAATTTAATAATGGCATCGAATGCAGTCACTTAATCGCCATTTGTGAAATTTGCCAGTTTCTGTCAAGCAAATGACATGTGATATCCTTGCTTAACAACTTGTGATGATTTGCTTAATGACAGCAACTGGACATGCCAGAATTTCCATCATTGTGAGGACTATCTATCTATAGGGTAAATCCCAAAATGTAGACTAAATTTTGGGTTCTTTTGAAAAATACGATTTTCCTCACAAGTATAATAAAAAATCTTGAGGATTAAAAAAAAAGAATGTAGAAAAAACAAAACTGAATTGTCTGTATTGGGTTCTTTTTCAATTTATTTTCATTGCAAAACTTGCTCACTACTATCTGACAGGCCAAAAATGTGGTAGCAGCTCTAAATCATATTCAAGTAAGAAAGTTTTTTCTTACAAAATACCCTAAAATCCATATTGGTTTCTGCCTACATTCATAAATAATCTCTCATCTTTCAAAGTAATAACATATACTAATAATGACCTAAGAACCTTTGATACTTATAACAGGAATGATAGCAAGAAATTGGATGAATACTTTGTTTATCACCGAGCACTGTCATAAATCATAAATATGTGTACACATAGAACCTGTGAAGGCCTATTTAATCTAGTTATTAATCCAAAGTTTCATGCTGTGATCTTTCATCCATGTTCTTTTTGACCCCTTCACATTGCTTGTGAAGCTTGTGAATGCAATATGGTGAGAAGAATGTGTTAAAGAGGCTGAGAAGAAGTAAAGTCTGAGAAGACAGTTTCAAAGGGCAATCAAAACATTGCAGATGCTGTGCACAACCACTAGTTCTAGACACTCAGTACTTTCTAAAAGTGAACTGGTTCCTAAATTCCCAAGTTCCTAAGACAAGCAATGAAAGTAACAGGGCCTGCATGAAACAAGGGCTCTACATGACTGAAGGTGCGATGTTCCATTGGGCAGACTCTTGATGGTTAGAGACCAAGAGTTTATAAAGCATTTTAGCAGAATGGGGCGAGGGGAAGCAACCTATCCACAATATCCATCTTGTCTAGACCTTGAAATTTCCTCTTCTCCAGTTCAATGTTTCAATATGTTCCATCTCTGCTAATATGATACCAAAATGTGCTTATTCTTTCTACTTTTGATTTGAAAAAGTTACATAAATAGTGATTTAACTAAATTCTCAAATTTTTATATAGAGTTTACACATGTTAAAATCAGAGCCATGCCACAATTTTCTAGCTCACAAAGTCCCTATATCAGCCTAGTTTTGCTTCATTTACCACCACAGATGCAGACTAAATACCTCAGAGTTACAAATGGGGTTCATGTGACTGCTACGCAACAAAACCCACAACCCCATTTCACAGACAAAATTGGTGAGGTACAAATAAATACTTGACAAGGACGCCAGAGGGGGGTCAGATGTAAATTTCTAACCCAGAAATATTGCGATTCTCAACTTTAAGCAAGGGACCCAGAAATATCTATCACCCAAGGTATCAGCCAAAAGTGTAACCAATCTTCTGCTCCTTTGTAAAGCCTTTTGAGGCTTTTCTGTGTACCTAGACAAATAATGAAGAGTCTACCGACAAATAACATACAAAATACCTGGCCAAAGAAGAGGGTTAAAAAAAAAGATAGGAAAGGACTACTTGTCATTGGAAATATTTAAGAAATTCAGATTTTTGGTGTCCATGTGATCAGCATACCCTGATGGATTTATACCGTAATGAATCTAATGATCTACCATATTTTAAAGGATATTTTAAAGATATCCTGCCAATACATGCAGATAAAACCCTTCATTAATAAATTCATGCTGCCAAAGGCAGGCTGGAGACTAAGATTCAGTAAAGAGTTCTAAATTCTAAAGAGTAGGCAAATTGAGGTCTGACCACCCCTTGAACAGCAGTCCAATGTTAGCTCTGGAGACAACAGTTTTCAGTATATGGATGTGACACTTCTTCAGCACTCTGTCATTTTATTGCTTTCAACACACAGAATACAATTTCTGTCCCATATAACACATTGGTGGGCTTTGTTGAATATAATTCACAGATGTCAAAATGTTCTAATAAATGACTAATTATGAGTGATAAAATTTGTTATCAATTATTTACCATGTTTTGGAAATTGAATCAAAGTTCTGTTGATTAAAAAAGAAAAACTAGCGTAGAGATTGAACTGCACTGCTCCCTTGGCACAATTTTTACTTACTTTCATGTTTTGATATTTGTAGGTTCCATACTCTCTTAATCTTGGGCATATTTTGATTCTTCTAAAATGGAAAATGGTTCTTCCACACAGTCTATAAACTTACCTTTACTAAAATGCATTTTGTGTCTATTTATTTACAGTTGTCTCTGTTCAGTCCATATTCACCCCTACTAGTTTTTCAGATTCCCCTCCCAAACCACAAATGGGACCCAAAATGAAACTCACACTTTTCCAGTGCCATAACTTTTGTAGTCTACTACTGCCGAAACAGCTACAATTACAGCAGGCATGCCATAGCCGACCAAATAGAAGTATTTTCTACGTGAATGTTCGCTCTCAAAGACTTCCACCAACATTATGTAGAGCTGTACTCCTTCCAAAAACATCCAAGTGAAAGCAGAGAGGAAGAAGAAATGCAGGAGAGCAGCAAACACAGCACAGGCTATCTGGAAGAACAAAAAAGACAAAGTAGAACAATAGTGTGCATGTTGATTAAGAGTGGGTGCAAATTATGCAGTTAGATGTGCCTTCTGCTATTTACATATTAAACTGGATCTTGTGATTTATTTATTCTTTATTTTCAGGATTCTATCATTTAATTATTCTTGTAAAGAAAAATGCCATCATACCATTATGATGTCTTACACATGTCTATTTGATATAGTATCAGACTAAACTACTTGGTTTGTTTAGATGCATATGTCAACTCACATATTTACATGTGTTCAGTTGGATTTTGGAATGAGTGATCTTTTTAAAATTATAATGCACACTGCAAAATCATGCATTCTGCTTTCAACAATTTCTAAAGTAGAAAAAGGTTGTTGAACAACAACCACACAACTTTTCTTCCCCCCCTCCCAGAAAATCAGTAGCTTGGTTGATATACCTGTCTCCAAGCACATGGATAGGCATTGTAATTACTAAGTGTCATAATATACAGAGAATGAACAAGTTTACAAATAAAGCATAGTGAGAAATCCTATACATTTGCGAGAAAAGAAGTAGACAAGCTTCTCCCTATACTCTCACCTTTGAATTAAAGACCTCAAGACACACATTTGAGAGACATGCTATAAATTATCTGCTTTATTACTACTACCATTTGCCTCAAACATGCCTCATATAAAATCTAGTTTACTGGGAAACCTCCCCCTTCTTTTTTGGTGTGTTCAAGTAAGCGTCGACACCTGACAACTAGGGCTGAGCCTGGGCCAAGGTTCCCCCAGCTGGCTTCGTCCTAAGGAAGGACTGGAATTCATAGTCTCATAATTTCTATCCTGATGCCTTAATCTCTACACCAAATTCTCTCTCTCTCTCTCTCTCTCTCTCAGGTGAAATAGGGACCAGGTTATGCTACATCATAATAAAAACAGGTTTTGTTTTCAAACAGTACTTTACCAATAATAAATCCTTCCAAATGTTGCCAAGAAAACTCCAAGGTGTCTAGGGACAGTTGCCAGGAATCAACATTGAAATGAAGACACACACACACAAAATGCTAAATGAAGTAAGGAAGTGCTTCAGAATTTGAAACAGACGAACTATGCACTTTAGTTGATGTATTGCAAGAAAATGACTAGAAACAGCCATTTTGAATATTATGCATTCTTAAGATAGAAATTGATAAAAATATTGAAAGTCTAAGCAAGATAATAGTTGAGACACAAGACTAAAGGTTTAAAACAAAAACTGTAATGGTTCAATATAATGATATGGTATTATCCAATTTAAGGTAATAGAATTTCAGATAAAGAATTCTGGAATATAATCAGCAGTGTGATGTAGCTACAAAAAGGACAATTGATTTTTTAAAAATCCTGAATCAACAAATGCTTTCCAAATCAAGATAAGTAACTGCTCCATTTTATTTTGCATTGGTCCAGACATCTCCTTATGTCCAGTTCTGAATACCATGCAAAATGGAACAGGTTCTGAGAAGAGCAAAAAAATTATCAGGTTCTACAGGGAGAGAATGAAGATTCTGGGAATGTTTAGCCTTGAGAAAATGAGGATGAGAAAGTCTATAGTATTAGCTTTCAAATGTGGTAAACGACATTACACAGGTTATCTATTGTCACCAGGTGCAAGAAGAGAGATTCCAAGTAAATGCTGGGGAAAAAAACACTTGGTGATGACAAAAGAAGATTAGTCAGAAAGGGGAATCAACTATTCAAAGAGGTTATGAGTCCAAAAGCTTGGAGGAATAAGCTTTGGTTCCGGTGACCGATTCAGATTGGATCCTCAAATGGGTACCATGTTAGTATTTGGCTTTCCAATACCACATCAGGTCAGTAACTTCCCTGGCTTCTCATACTATTATTAAATCCCAGATAAAGGGATCATGAGGGAGTTGTCCCAGAAGTTGTGCTACTATCATCATTAATGAAGAATCCTGCCTTTGAGACATTTTTGGAAAATTTCCGTCATTCAGTGTATTGGCCCACAAATTTGGTGGGCATTTTTAAAAAGAAATTTGTATCTAATAATGTAGTAAAACTAGTAAAACTAGAATTGAGTGTCTAGAATTCAGTTCAAAGTATCTCACTGACTTTTCTCACATCAGAAAATTTCCTATTTAAAATGGGAAGAGTTGTAGCATTTGTCAAGTATAAGATAGGATATTTAATGATGAATAAGCAACTGCATATAAGAATTTTTAATCACTATAATTCAATATTGCTCAACTGTGCTATAAGACAGCTGTTTCCTAAATGTCATGTATATGCAAATGCTTAATGAAGTAGGGCATCTATTATATTATGTGTCTGGGAAACATTATAGTTACTAGCTTGATATACTATTTAGCATCCTGGTCTTCTTAAGTTTTGTAGCAGCTGGAAGAGACTTGTTACAAAGGCTTGGTTGCTTTTAGTAGCCTGAGCAAGTTCCTGACATTGGCGCTACTTTTATTTGGCTACATATCAGATGATAATCAAAAGTACCTAGTGGTGTGGATTTTATTGTACCTAGATACTGAAGGTTGATAATTCTGTTGCCCTTAGTGGGAATTGGCATAAATGGAACTGGAATGAACTCCATGATATATCTGGAAATGTGCCCCAAATTAGATAAATGTCATATTTTTCTCTCAACATGCAAATGAAAATAGTAGTAAGAAGCTGTATTGGACATGGTTGCTGCTTTTGTAAAAAAAATGTAAAAATAATAAAAGCAGAATACAAGCAAGCAAGCAAGCAAGGAAGGAAGGAAGCAAGCAAGCAAGCAAGCAAGCAAGCAAGCAAACAAGCAAACAAACAAACAAACAAACAAACAAACAAACATGAGGCTGAAAGGAGCCAGCTACTTCAAAAGCATATAGTTGACCAAATGGGAATCTAAGTTCTGATATCTCTGTTCATGGAAAACAAAAGAAGCCAATTAACTATTTTAGAAAAAGATTTGAGGGGCTGGAATGGGGATAAAATCAAAAAGTCAAAGTTTTATTTATCTGTCTTTATAGGGAACATACTATTATGAAGAGCAGAGTTTATTTAAAGATTATATAGATAGGACTACATGAGTGAGGGTTTTTCATGTACATTATTCTTCAGTATACTGTAATCTTTTGCAGTGCTTTAACTTTTTTGTGGCATCTATCATTACATTTATTGTTAACATAAAATAACTGAACTGAATGAATGGGGGATCCACAACCTAGCAATATAATAGGGGCAGAATCTTGTTCTTAGATGTGTTTTTCATCTTGAATAAATTGATATAAAGACTTTAGAGTCAGATCTTTAAAGTTTCAGGAGGCATACTTAATCCAAATAAGCTCTATTTAAAAGTAATTATTTTCTATAATACATGCCTTGTTTGAAGGAGTACCATCTTGAGTAGGTTAAATCATCTGTTTTCGTTATGAGATACAATATCTTCCTTAGTAAAAAAAAGGAAATATTCTACATTTTCCTTTTTAGTTTGGGACTATGCATAGCACTTAACTCCAGTGTATTATAGCTATAGCATATGCAAAAGATAATATAGGCCAAAATAAACTTAATAAATAAAACAAATTAATAAACGTTTTTTAAAATGCTAATGCCCTTGTTTTGTTCCATTGGAAGTTGATAGTTTTCCAAGCTGGATGTTAAACCACAGATAATAGGGATCATATGGAGCTGGGGATAAGGAGCTCTAACAACACACTCTGTAATAATTATAAAATGGGTGAACACTGATTTAAAAAAAAACATTACTACCTTTTTGAAGCAGAGATACACATGGTGATCTTTGTGATGGAATCACAGAATTAAAGAGTTGGAAAGAACCTTCCAGGTCAGGGCTATCAAACTTCCAGCTCATGGGCCAGATGGGTCATGCGTTGGCCATGCCCATGCCCAGTTTAGCAAAGGGGAAAAAAGGTCACGATATGTCATGTGATGATGTCATGATGACGCATGTTTGACATCCCTGTTCCAGGTCATCTCATCTAATGTCCTACTTGTAACAGGAAATCCAGCATTACAGCCCTGCCACCAAATGGCTATTTTTTCATGAAGAGCTCTAGTAAAGCAAAACTCATTTTGTCATGTCATTGGCTTGATGGTTCAATTTTATTCCCTATTAAAGGTTTGTCCAAACATTGAACTAAATCTTATTCTTCTGTAAACCTAAAATTTAAATATTTCTGTTCTCCTCCTTCAGAAGAGGAGCAATTGAGAGGGAAAGAGCAGCACTCCAATCTGTTCTTGTCCTCCACAGGCTTCCTCTTTTGAGGAATTAAGACTCAAATTAGCAACAGCTTGTCTACAGATTGAGAATGTTATGTCCTTAGATACAAAGAAACATAACCTGGAGCAGCAGTTCTGTGATCCTCGGTGAAGAATTGGAGAAAAAAAATCACTGATCTGTTCCATTTAAAACTTGTGAATTCATTTAATTATGATAAATTGATATAAATACAGGTGTAAATTTATCTATTATTATTTTATTTATTGTTTAATATTGATAAATGTATGTGATGGAATCAGGTTTTGGAACAATGTTCTGTGGTTGTTTATGCCCATCATTGAAGAATGATCCAAAACATATTATCTAACTAAAAAAAAACACCTCTAAATATAAATGACAAGAATAACCTTGTGGTACGGAGCCTTGTAAGTCTTATCACCAGATAAAAATATCATATTCTGCTGATTTTGACATACATCTTTCAGATGGACAGGATTATTGTGGTGGAATATAGTACGGATTTTTTTTATTTTATGTATTTATTAAATTTATTTGCCACCTGATGGTTGAGATGACTCTGAGGAGATCTTTCCCAGGGAGCAAAGTGGCAGCTCAACCATTTTGGCATACAGGAAGAGAGAACCAGGGTGGAACCTCCCTAATCTTTTATAACGTATAATCTAACAGTTATGCAGATTTGTGATTTAGTCTGAAAAGATTCCTGTCTACAGGTGAAAAGGGAATAAAGAAACTGCTGTGAAGTAACTTCTTGTGTTGTTCTTGGTTCCTTCCTCCTAACAATTATCCAACAATATTCTGTACAATTATGCAGTGAAATAATCAATTACATTTGATAAAAGGTGGCTGCAGAATGCTTTTCAGAAAGTTCTGATATTGCTACAGAGGAAGCAAACAAAAATATTTCCAAATGCAAAACAAGGTGAAATAAATCTTAGATGATAAATTGAAGCAGCTGAAGAAAGAAAGCAAAAGACAACAGATGCAGGCGGAAACCTCCCCAGGTAAAAGCTGAAAACAAGAGAAGTTATATTTAAAAAAGCAATGCAAAAAAACTAAGGATAACAGTTGAATGGAAAAGATAGCTGAGAAAAATTACAGAAATCAAGAACCTTTATGTTAAGATGGGCACAATTAGAACAAACAAGGAAAAGTTCTTTTGAATAAAGTAGATATAAAGAAGAAATTGTGAAATATATGGAAGTGTATAAAATAGATCCATAAATTATTCAAATACAAGGCTTTGACCACTACACTAAACCCAAACATTCAGGAGCCAGGTATTAAAAAGCAGAGCAAAAGCACTCTTAATAACAAAAGTGCAGAAATTGATGAAATATCAACAGAACCTTTTAAATATTTTGCATGATAATATAGTTGGGAGAGCTGTTTACAGTTTAGAAAAGTGGAAAAATCAGTACATAATCCAATTTTTAAAAAAAGGGCAGCAGTAAAGAATGCTCAAACTATTAAATAAATACATTTATCTTTTACAGTACCAAGATAATCTTCAGTATTTTGCAACCCACACTGGAACAATACATAGAATGACAACTGTGCAAGTTGATTCAGAAGAGGCAGAAATACTTGAATGCATATTATTTCCATTTGACAGATAATTTAAAAAGCAAAAGAGTTCAAGAAGACTATCTCCCCCCTATAGATTGTATTAAGGCTTCTGACTGTACGGACAACCAAAAATTATGGACAGTCCTTAAAAATGTAGGCATATTTGCTTATTGAAAAAAGTACATAAGGACCAAGAAGTACCGTATTTTTGGAGTACAAGATGCACCTTCCCCCCCCCAACAGAGGGTGGAAATGTTGGTGCATCTTATACACCAAATTCAGCAATTTTGGCCTACTGA
>JANHFT010007958.1:152241-162537 GCA_032467955.1 Pseudoxenodon macrops | reverse complement strand
TGTTAAATCTGTTGCTGGTGCCATTTTGTGTGCTTTTGCATTGTGTGAGAGTCAATACAGCTGCTTTTGCATGGTGTGTGAGTCAGTTGTGTTGTTTTGTGTTTTGTGTGTGTAAAGTGTAAAGGCTTTTTGTGTTTTGTCTGTGTAAAGTGTAAAAGCACGTCCAACCGGTCACCTGACCGCCAAGCCATGCCCACAAAATAAGCCACACCCACAGAACCAGTAGGGAAAATTTTAGATTTCATCCCTGGACCTAATGGTGACCTAATGGTGAAGGCGCTTGCCACCACTTGGAATGTTGAGAGTTCAATCCTAGGTAGCGGCAGATGTTTGTCTGCTAAGTGCAAAGAAAAAATATCTGCTGCAAACTCCACATAGACATCAGGAAGGATATTTGCCCAGTAAATGCTTAGCTCCATCCAGTCTCCCTGACTCTCCCCCAAATTAAGGGACTACAGGGTTGTAAAAATTGAGTTTTTTAAAATGAAGCAACTGAATAGTGCAGATTGGAAAACGTTTGCCTATAGTATGCATTGTCACCTTATTTATTTAACTTAAACACACCATATAACATAATAAATGTTGGAGAAGAAAAAAATTAAATTCAAATAAAAATTGCTGGGAAAAAACTCAAAAAGTTCAGAGATGCTAATGATATTATTTGGATGGAAACAGGGAAGAGTTGAGGAATTTCTTGTTGATTCTGCTGCTCAGTATTAAAATGAAAAAAATGTTCTGAAGAGTTGAATGTTCCAACAACATTCAAATAGATGAAAGAAAAGTTTGCTGGTTGGTTCTTCTGATTTAGAGCTTTAATTTAGATGCTCAAGTTGATCTACATGGCTCTCTCTTTTCCTACTCTTTCTCCAAAGCAACAATTGTGTCAGATGCTAATCTCTTCCATTTTTAGTCACAAACCTTAACCAATGAACAGACCTTATCTTCCTGGACACAAAATGTTGATAACTATCGACATGAAAAGATACTTCAGAGGAGGACTCTTAAATATAGTTAAATATTTTAGCCACATAATCCAAGGGTAGTGGTCATTGGGGAATGCATTTGATGCTTGGAAAAATCAAAGGCAATCATAAAAGAGGTTGACAGAAAATAAAGAGGTTAGATTATTTCATTAACGAAATAAGCATCAGCTTATTAAAAACACAATTTTGATAGACAGTCCTGGCAACACAATATCCACTGGGTCATGAAGAGATGGAAAAAATGAAATGATTGAACAAAATCAAAACTTTTAATATAAAAGCAACCTAAGCTTTCTTTATTTATGAAAATGCCAGTCAGCCAGAAAATAGATCATATAGGAAAGGTATAGCTGGGGGAAAAAAACCTTCTAAATGCTGAGGGCTACAGTAACTGTTATCTCCAATTCCACCCCTCATGATGTTTGAAATCCAGCATGAAAATGAATTTTTATGAGCTTGAAAGCTTTCTCATGGTTTTGGGACATTTTATTTGAAAATGTACGTGAAAATGGCTGCCCCCTCAATTCCAAGTGACTACTCTAATTAGCCAGTTATAAATTTAATTTTAATGGAAAATAGGCCAATGGTGTAATATTACTAACATTACTAAGCCAGAGATAAGGAAAAAGATAAAATTCAGATAAATTTTCCCACTGGTTACTTACTGGTTGGTCTGCCCTATTGATTCCAATAAGGAAGAGAAGTTCTGCCACAAACAAGCTGATGCACAAGTTCTTATGGATAGTATTTCTGTCACTTTGGAGTCCACGGAAGAAGCAGAAAGTAAAAATGCAGATCAGGAGGCAGACAAGGGACAGAAGAATGCCGACCCAAGTGATGACATCCAAGATCAGATCATGGACTGCATCTCCATGCTGCAAATAATTAAAAAAATATTCATCAGTGATATATTGACTCTCAAAATCTAAGAAAGCTCAGTCTAATTGAGACACTTTGACAGTCTCCATCTTTCTCTCACAAATGTATAGTGTGCATATTAGCATAATTGCAGATTATGTTGTTTGCTTGCATTTTCCCCCTCATTTGTTTTGTTTATGAAGAGCATTATCCAAATTTTGATCTTCAAAATTGTTTGAGCTATACAAAGACAATGAACATAAATGGCACATATTATAGATTAATAACATTAGTAATCTAGATCAAATCTGAGCTGCAGCATGACTTGGGTTCTTTGCTTTGGCAATTTTTTAAATAAAACAAGCTGCTTCAACAACAAAGCAACCATGTGGCTTCACATCAGACTGGTTTGAACTCTCCTTAGACTTCACCTACATTGTTTGCACTAAGGGAGAAAACAAAAGGAAAGTAGTGCAGGAGAAGTCTGAGAGGAATTTTTGTGGAAAGTTTCTGAGGGTGCAACACAGAGATGGGTTTCTGCTCGTTTGGACCGGTTCGTTAGAACCAGTAGCCGAACCAGCAGCAATGGCCGGCTGGACACGCCCCTGAACCGGTCCTCCGGCCAAAAATCAGCCGAAAAACAATGATTTTTTGTGCGCTTGTCACCTGGAAGTGACAAACGCATGTGTGGGTGCCTGCACACTTCCGGCACAACTCCAAACCGGTAGGGAAGGTAAGTAGAACCCACCCCTGGTGCAACACCCTCGGTATGTTCTGAAGGTCCACTAAGTTTGGCCTGTGAGACCCTGAAGTTATCTGGCCTGGATTCAGCCAGGGTTGCAGAGAAATGCTGAGAGGGTCTTTCTTCCACCAAATCTGGTCTGAAGTACCTAACATTATCTGAGTTATTTTCAAAGAAATAAAGCAGGTTACATCTTCATTTCAGTAAAGAAAACTGCATCATCTCCAAGGAAAGAATTGCTTAAATGAAATGAATCTAAATCACTTTACACAGGCCAATTATAGATCAATATGATATTGGCCCTTAATTAGTTTTGTTTCATGGATCCCTATGAGGTTTTTGATTATTTACTGATTATTTTAATAAATTATATTTTTTAATTCTCTGCCTGCAATATTGATGCATCCCGCTGTGATTCTGCCTGAATTGGGGTAGGTTATAAATATGGTTAAATAAATGAATAAATGAAATAAAATATTTAGAGAGAATAATGATTGCATTTTTCATCCTTTCATATTGGCAATGTTTTAAAAGTATGGTGGTTCATTTCAAGAAAGTAAAAGCTATCAATAATAAACATCAAAATGACTTTCCACTTTTTACATTATTATAGTATAGATTAAATACTATAATAGTATATATAGTAATGATTTAGCTATTATAGTATTAGAATATTAAGAAAGCAAAGCTACCAATTTTAAAAATGTAAATTTTAACATAATTAACTGATATTTTGCATTTGATTTCAACCTGACTGTTCACATTATTTTCCTGTGCAGTTACATGTACTGTAAATCAAGGTTATATATATAATGAAGTTTCCAAGGATAGAAGGACAACTTATTCACCTTTCTCTTTGCTTTTAAAAACCATTTATCTGAAAAGAACCTATACTTCAGGTTTCCTGTAATAGAAATATATTATATGTTGAAATAGAAATCTGTATCTTGATAGTCTAACTTTATATATTAGTAAGACAATACAAAAGCCATATGTAGATTGAGTAAGCTTTCCCTCAGCATGAAATCCTTCCACAAGTTTGAATTGAAACAGATGTTGAATGAGTTCAATTAAATTAGCTACAATGTTTTCCTTCTCTAGTATTCAAAGCAGCCACTTGCCTATCTGCAGGCCTAGATACATTTTCATTCCAGCCATAATTTGGTGTTCATGTCTTTGAAGTATCATTAGAACTTGAATTCAGCTTAATAAAATGTGTTTTTCTCCTTAATACGCATAACTTGCTCAAATTCCATAGTATATAATAGGACTGTATGAGGAATTTGTTTAGAAGGGGCCTTCCCAGACATGCTGGCACAATTATTTTATTGTTCATCTTAGACAGAACAGTTGATTTAATTGTCAGTTCAATGACAAGCCAGAGTGAATAATTCCTTTGTTTTTTGTCTTTAGTTCATATACCTTCTGGATTTAACAGAGAAGCCTTGTTTTGTATTCCAACTTCCTCTGAATCTGTCTCTATCAATTAACTGGCTGCATCAACATTTTGAGGGATTCAGCAGTGGTAGAAATCAAAGATAGTGAACATTTTAGCTCATTCAATAAAGAGATAATCACTATTTATTCTTTCTGCAGGAGAGCTTTATAGAAATTAATTCATCTTTCTTTCTCTGTCTCATTTGTCATCTGTTTCTTCGTGTAATGAAAGTTTGATTATTAAAATTGACCTTGAAGAGGTTGGGAAATATAGCAGTAGCACTTTTTAATCATGGGTATCTGTAATACAATCAATCCAGCAGCACCTAAACTATCAGTGCCATCTCACTGGCACAAGGGGACAGATACAAACTGAGTATAGCATATATCAAAGGCAGGCAGAGGGGTAGGAAGCAATGGAAGCACATGAAAACATGCATGTGGTAATCTGACTTTTGAGACTGATAAATAATCTTATGGCAAAAACTCTCCTCATAGTCATCAGCCATATATTTGCTAAACATCCTACCCCTGTATGAGGTCAATGTCCATATATGTGTAGATCAAGCACTTCCTTAGTCTTAGGAAATCCTGATAGCATGATGGATTCTAGAAATCAAGATAGAGATTTCTAACCCATAAGGGATCTTTTGCCCCAAATAGACAATTATTCTACAAGCCAAACAGCAAACCTATGGCTTAAGAGTCACCATCAGAGGGTTTATATCCTTTCCTAATATTTCAACTAGCATGTACTTACACACTTAGATAATACAATTCTTGAAAGATGCCATTTCATCAGTATTGAATGAAATAGCACCTGTATTCCTCCCCCTTGTACAATGAGAACAAACAATCTTGAACAATACAAAGTAAATTTTAAAGAAAAAAAGAAATTTGAATAAAAAAGAATATGACTTGGAATAATTTAATATCTAAACCATGCAAGTAAGATTTACACCAAGGAGAATTTTGCAAATCATATAAACACAAAACATGAATCTTATTTCTGGCAGACAGCACATTTATAATACTAATGCACCTTTTCAGATAACCACTTTTGATTGAAACTAGATTTTAATATATAACTAGAAAATGGATGGAAATATCACAGTGATCAAGTATTATGATGGAAATGATGTCCAGATGCCAACAAAGGGAATCAATGAACTCAAAACAGCAGAAATACTCCTCCAGCAGACAATTGTTTCACCACCCACGCAGTATACTAGGTAATATCAGAACTCTACCATTCATTCACTCCATTAACATAAGCAGTAATTATCCTCTTATAATTATTTTTGCTAGTAAAACAGCTCTGTCAGTGTAATGTTCTTTATATTTATTTTATTTATTTATTTTATCAAGCGTGTATAAGATTACAGACAAAGAATAAACATGATTGTGAATATATAATATGTACAAACATGGTTGAGTATCTGATATTTTATGAATACATGGGGACATTAGGAGAGGGACGGTAGGCATGTTGGTGCACTTATGCATACCCCTTACAGACCTCTTAGGAATGGGGTGAGGTCAGCAGTAGACAGTCTAAGTGTTATGTCCTCATGGTGAGACTAATTAGCATGACCGCTGCTGGTTGGTTAAACTGGCGGTTGGGAATTTAAAGCCACGTCAGTGGCCAGCAGGCGACCAGGGAATCCCATAAAAGCGGCTTCCCTGCAGCCTGCCTGAAGTTCCGTATTGCCTCCACTAAGAATCCAATAAAGGTTGCTGACTGTTCCTGCACCTCGTGTCTTCCTTCCCTGCGCGATCTAACACTGGCGACGAAGGTGGGATCCCAGAAGAAAGACGGCAGAACAAAGGCGCCTCGTGGCATCTGCGGCCATCTTTAAGCGACCACACACATTGGCCAACCCAGGATGGCAACCAACGGCAACACCACACCTGCTCCCTCATTCTTTGACCTGGCAACGGAAGAATGGAGCTCATACATGGGACGATTCCGGATGTTCATGGAAGCGAACAACTTTCAAGACCAACCAGCCAGCCAGAAGAGAGCCTTATTCCCATCCAGCTGCGGGCCACAGATCTACAAGATGGCCAAAACACTTGTCGCCCCCGCAAACATAGAGTCTGTCTCGTGGGCCACTCTACAGAATTGCCTGAGCGAACACTACTCCCCAACAGATGCCCCCATGGTAAGCGGGAACGAGTTCTACCACCGGCAGCAGTGCGAGGGGGAGAACATCAAGGACTTCATCGCCCACCTCTGGGAGATTGCCACCAGGTGTGAATTCGTCAATCCGGAGGAGATAATGAAAGACCGCATCATCCTGGACATGAGGGACCTCAACCTCCAGAAAAAACTCCTGGTCTGTCAGGGTGCCACGTTCAAGAACATCGTCGCTGAGGCACGAGCCGGCGAATCGTCGGACAACTCGGCCGCGAACATCTGCAAAACATCCACCATCCACCGCACCCACCAGGAGCCCGACTGGAGATTGGAGGTTCCTGAGTCGGACAAGGAAGAGGAAGGTGTCTACCCGCATGCACCCACCCCACCGAGGAAGTTTCAGGGACTATAGTGAGAGGCAGATCCGTTGTTCGGGATGCCTCGGGAACCATACCCAACTGTTCTGTAAATTCAGAAATAAATAAATAATAAATAAATCTGCCGCCGATGCCAGAAACATGGCCACATTGCAGAAGCATGCCGAGCCACGCTGCCCAGCATGCAACAGTCTCAGTCATCCCCTCCACGCCGACAACAGGGCTCCAGCCGGCAAGGGCCCCCCAGACGAGAAGGGCAAGGAGAGCAGGGCAGAGAAGGGAATGAGCACCAGGGCAGCCGGGGGATCCACCAAACCATTGTGGGTCAGTCGGATGCCGGTCACGCGAAGAAGTTCCATGCGTCTGTCACAATAGAGGGCAAGGCCTGCAAAATGGAGATCGACACGGGATTGCTCTTCACCATCATGTCCTGGGAAAACCTCACCAGTTACATCCCAGACATCAAGCACCACCAGCTCAACCCACAGCTGAGGAAGCTCAATGACTTCCAAGGCAACCCCATCCACGTGCTGGGCAGGGCCAAGGTCCATGTGAGCTTCAAGGATTTCGAGGGCCACCTACCGCTCACCGTTGTTGAAGGCCACAGACCGATCCTGCTCAGCGTCAAGGGGCTCCAACCACTGGGCCTGGGATTCACTGGCCTAAATCAACTCAAGGAAGATGACTTCCAGCGGCTCCTCGATGAGTTTCTGGACGTTTTCGATGGGATGCTGGGTAAATATTGGGGCAAGCCCATCTTGTTGAATTTAGATCCCAGCGTCACCCCGATCAGACTTAAACCCCAGCGAGTCACCTTCGTGTTGCGGCTGAAGGTGGACGAGCAACTGGACAAATTGATAACCCGGGGGTCCTAGAGCCCATCGATCACTCCAAATGGGAAACCCCCATCGTCCTTCCCATGAAACCTGATGGCTTGTTAAGGATGTGCGCTGACTACAAGGCACCATAAGTAAGGTACTCCAGCCCCATGCCTACCCAGTTCCCGTGGTGCAACACCTACTTCACTCACTGGGGAATGGGAGCATCTTCGCAAAGCTGAACCTTGCCCAGGCCTACCAGCAACTGCCGGTGGACATGGCCACCATGGAAGCCCGGACCATAGTCAAGCACAGAGGGGCTTTCAAATGCAACCGCCTCCAGTTCGGAGTAAGCGTGGCCCCGGGACTGTTCCAGAGCTTCATGGAGCGGTTGTTACAGGGCATTCCAGGGTGGTGTCCTACTTCAACGATGTCATTATCTCCAGGACATCGCGGGAACAACTTAAGGCAAGACTGCGACAAGTCCTCAGTTGGTTCCAGTCAAAAGGCCTTAAAGTGAAAAAGGACAAGTGCAAGCTGGGGGTCCCCAAGGTTGAGTTCCTAGGCTTCCTCATAGATGGCCAGGGCATCCACCCCACGGAGGAAAAGGTCAAAGCCACAAAAGAAGCCCCCACCCTAACGAACAAGATGGAACTCCAAGCGTTCCTGGGGTTGCTTAACTTTTATGCTGTTTTCCTTAAGCAGAAGGCGACCATTGCTGAACCGCTCCACCGACTGCTGGGGAAGACGACCACATGGACTTGGGGACCACATGCTTTCACCGCCGTAAAGGACCTGCTCACATCGGACAGCGTCCTCATGCAGCACTCCGAGACCCTTCCCCTCCAGCTCACGTGCGACGCGTCGCCATTCGGCATAGGAGCCGTTTTGAGCCACCGCCTACCCAATGGCACAGAGGCCCCGGTCGCATTCTACTCGAAGACCATGTCCCCGGCTGAACGCAACTACAGCCAGTTGGACAAGGAAGCGCTCATAATCGTGGCGAGCATTAAGCGCTTTCACGAATACGTCTACGGCCGCAGTTTCCGCATCATCACAGACCACAAGCCCGTTAGGGTTGCTGGCGGGAGATAAACAAACACCACAATTCCTGTCCCCATGCCTCACCAGGTGATCCATATTACTGGCAGGCTACGATTATGAGCTCGTGCATAAACCAGGAAGCAGCATCGGCCACACAGACGCCCTCAGTCACTGGCCCACACCCGGAAGAATAGTCGACCCCACTCCGGTTTCCCGGGTTCTGCTCATCGACGTTGAACCTACCAGCCCAGTGATGTCACATGATATCGCAGAGCACTCGGCCAGAGACATAGAGCTGAGAAAAGTCATGAACTGGGTGTTAAGGGGGTGGCCGCAGGAAACGGAGGGCGAGGAGCTCAAGGGTGTCACAACCAAGCGGACTGACTTCTCCATGTTAAGGGGATGTTTGCTATGGGGGGAGCGAGTTGTGGTTCCCCATTCACTACACCGGAGAATGATAGAGACCCTCCACGCCGGACACCCGGGGATCGTCCGGATGAAAGCTTTGGCCAGAAGCTACCTGTGGTGGCCACAGCTGGATCAGGACATTACGGAATGGGTGGCTACATGCGAACCATGCCAGGAGATGTGGCCAGCTCCGCCCCGCTCACCCCCCCTCGAGTGGGATATCTCCAGAGCACCATGGTCAAGACTCCACATTGACTTTGCGGGGTCCGTGGGGGGTCTGTCGTTCTTGATAATAGTGGACACTTACTTGAAGTGGCTGAAGGTCATCCCCATGCACGCCACCATGGCCGAAGCCATCATCTGGGCACTGCGCGGCCTATTCGCAACCCACGGACTGCCGGATGTCCTGGTGTCCAACAACAGGCCACAGCTGACCGCGAGGGAGATGGAGGAGTTCCTGGTGGGCCTCGGCATCCGACACATCCTGATCACTCCCTGCAGCCCCCAGAGCAATGGCTGGGCTGAATGAATGATGAGGCTCACCAAGGAGGCGCTCACCAGGATGGGTACGGCAGGAGCGGCTCAATCAATTCCTCCTGATGCAACACATTACCCCCTGTGCAGCCACAAACTGGAGGCCAGTGGAGATGTTAATGGGCCACAAACTAAGGCCACTGCTGGACCGCCTGTAACCCAATTACAAAGCTGAGACACCGCCCGAGTCTAGCAAGGTAACCAGGGCCTTGACAGAGGGGAACCTCATTTACTCGCTAAACGACGCGGGGGAACCCAAGTGGGTTAGAGCCACCATCATCGCCATCACGGGTCCCAAGTCATATCAGGTGAGGCTGGAGGACAACCATGTTTGGCGTCCCCACATCAACCGGCTATGGAGCCAGATTCCAGGCTCCAGCCTCCGCCAGTCGGCAGCGGAACCAAGCCAGGCCGATCCGGCCCCAGTCCAAGACGACTTTGACGTCCCAATGGCACCGAGGGAGGCCAGACTGAACGGGGAACCTGAGCAGGACGCGCCGCCTCTAGCCGCACAAGGTGATCCACCCAGGGCCCCCGGCATCGGAACCCAAGGGAGGGACGGCGCCAGAGACACCGCGCAGATCACCCCGAGCGACCCAATGGCCGGCATACCTGCAGGACTACGTAACGCACATCGGCCATCAACCATTTTATGAACTATGAGTGGAGGGGTGTTACGTCCTCATGGTGGGACTAATTAACATGACCGCCGCTGGTTGGTTAAACAGGCAGTGGGGAATTTAAAGCCACGTCAGGGGCCAGCAGGCAACCAGGGAATCCCATAATAGCGGCTTCCCTGCAGCCTGCTGGCAGTTCCGTATTGCCTCCACTAAGGATCCAATAAAAGTTGCTGACTGTTCCTGCGCCTCATGTCTTCCTTCCCTGCGTGATCTAACACTAAGGTTAAAGTTTTGGGGGTTTGGGGAAGAAACTACAGAGTCAGGTCATGTATTCC
>JANHFT010007958.1:139209-152141 GCA_032467955.1 Pseudoxenodon macrops | reverse complement strand
TGTATTCGAGAATTGGTCTAGCAAATGTTTTATATGCTCTGGTTAAAAGTACAATATTACCAGAGAAGAAGCTATGCTTCTTAATGCCTTCTTAGCAATGCTGTTGCAGTGGGCTCTAGCACTTAGATCACTAGAGATGCATACTCCAAGGTCCTTAACAGAGTGAGGATCATCAACAAGGCTGTGATCATCTAGTTTGTATTTTGTGTTCTGATTATTTTTGCCATTGTGTAGGACTGAGCATTTGTTAATTGAGATTTGAAGTTGCCACTTGTTTGACCATTCTGATACATAGTCAAGGTCTTTTTGAAAGGTGGTAGTAGTATTGTCGGTTGTGTTGAATAGTTTTACATCATCTGCGAAGAGGATGCAGTTGCTTATTACAGTATATTATCACAATGGTCATTTATGTAAAGAATAAAGAGAGTTGGTCCTAAAACGCTGCCTTGGGGGACACCGCTGTTAACAGGTACGGGGTTTGATAAAATGCTTCCTATTTTGACACTTGTTGCCTGTCCATTTGTGCAGGGGTTCAGAAATGCCATAAGATTTTAGTTTTAGAAGTAGTTTGTCGTGTACCACTGAGTCAAAGGCTTTACAGAAATCTATGTAAATTGTAACTGAGGTATTGCTCAAGTATGGGTCATGAATGTAATACTGTCTTCCATTGGCATAGGATGGCTTCCACCAAATCCTAAGGTGAGATATCCTTCTGGTGAATTTTGAGTATACCTTGCCTTATTCCTTTGAACATTTTAAACTCAACATTGAAGTCATTTAATTGAATACTAAGATTGAATATGTTAAACATATCTTCCAGGCAAACAATCTGTACAAAAATACCCAGAATCAGCATTAGACTGAAATGTAGTCTTTCCTATGGAAGTTTTAGTTGTTAATTATGTAACACAAAAAGTCTGGTGGTACCTTTTATAAGCCAACACATTTTATTGAAAGTTGCAAGCTTTTGGGAGCTACACCTCTGAGCTCATGAAAGCTTATGGTTTTCAGACTAATGCATTCTATTAGATTCCTTATGATTTTTGGTTACTATAGATTAACATGGTTCTTCTCCTACAAATTATATTAATCATAAAAGAAAAAGAATGTTTTGAATAGCAAAGTGATGGATCAAATGGGAGAAGAAATAAAAAGTAAGAAACCAAGGAAGAAAAGAAGGAAAAAGTTTTTTTAAAATGTAACTTATATCCCCCCTTTTTTCTTATTAGTCACATCACACACCAATGGTGTATTGGAGTCCTCTAGATTCTCTTCAAACTTTAATCTCAGTTCATTTCTTGACACCTTTCTTAAATTAATAATTATATCCCTGATATTGGTTTCTACATTAGTTGCTCCAGGTGAATTCATTCCAAATGGCTGTGGCTAAGAAATAACTAAGAGAGGTTAAATGGGAAGGCTCTAGAAAAAATTCCCCTTAAACTGACACTATGTACTAGATTAATATGAGAGATTGAGAAAGGAATAAGAATAAATGAGCACAAAGCAGATGGCTGGGCTTGATTACCAAATGTTTCATTCAATGTTACAACTCAATGAAATAAGCAAAACCTCTTACTGGAAGATGTAACTTGCAATGTTTATGGCAAGTTTACATTCCTGAAAATAATTTGGTATATATTTAGAACAGCTACAAATCTATAACATTGCTTCAAGAAAAGGTTTGTTCAATTGCCTAGAATTAATTTAATCTGCCCTTGGTGTCATGCTCCTGACTCAAGAATCCTCTTCGGATAAGTAAGACCAAGAAGAGACATTTCAAGAGCTGAAAGCAGTAATTTCAGCTCTAGCTCCCATACCAAGTCAACAACGACATTATCTATGTCATAATTATCTATGCTTCAGATCCATCCACATAAATCTCTGAATAACATATTATCAGATTAACAGAGTTGGAAGGGACTTTGTAGGTCCTCTAGTCCAATACACACACCCAGGCAAAAGCAGGAGACCCTACACCAGTGATGGCTAACTTTTTTCTGCTTGGGTGCCAAAAGGGTGCATGCATGTGTGTGCCCATAATGCAATGCCCTCCCCTCCCCACATGCATGCGTGCAGGCCTCACTGAAGCCTCAGATCTTCCGGTTGGCCCGTTGTGCCAGTTTTCACTCTCCCCTGGCTTCAGGAATCTTTCTTGACACCTTTCCGGAATCTTTCCTGAAGTCTGGGGTGAGTGAAAAATGGCACAATGGGCCAACCAGAAGTTCGGGAATTTTAGCTCCTCAAATATTGGAACACTGTTATCATGTCTCCCCTGGTCCTTCTCTTCACTAGACTAGCCATGCCCAGTTCCTGTAAACTTTCTTCATATGTTTTAGTTTCCAGTCTCCTTATCATTCTGGTTGCTCTCCTCTGCAATTTTTCTAGAGCCTCAATATCTTTTTTATAGTGGTGACCAAAACTGGATGCAGTATTCTAGGTGTGGTCTTGCTAAGGCTTTATAGAGTGGTACTAGTACCTCACTTGATCTTGATTGTATCCCTCTGTTAATGCAATTTAGTATTGCATTGGCTTTTTTGGCTGCCACCAAATACTGTCAGCTCCTATAGGACTCTGGGATGTAATCCATCAGGTTCCAGTGATTTGTATTCATGCTTAGTTTAACTTTTATTTCTAATCTGTCTTTTACAGTTATGTTTTTGGTAGGTTGGGCTATCGTTTCTTTTTGTGTAAAAACCAATGCAAAGTATGAGTTAAGTAGCTCTGCTTTCTCTCTGCTGCCTGTTACTTCCTTGCTGTCTTCTCTCTTTAGTGGACTGACTGTTTCCTTGGTTTTTTTCTTGTTATTTATATGTTGGAAGAAACTTTTTTTTATTGACTTTTGTTCCAAGTCTTTGCTCATTCTGAGCCTTTGCTTTCCTGATTTCATCTTTTCAGATTCTGGCTATCTGTAATATTCTGGCTTAGTTATGTGTTCCTCTTTCCATTTTTTGTACTTGTCCTTTTTGCCTTTCAATTTGTCAGAGAGATCTTTGTGCAGCCATGCTGGTTTATTCTTGGATTTCTTGTTTTTCTTTTTCAGTGGTATTGTGTTGGACTGGGCTTTTATGATCATATTTTTCAAAGTTTCTCAAGCTTCTTGAGTTGTTTTTCCCTTTAGGATTTTCATCCAAGGAATCTTTCCCAAGTTCTCTGAGTTTGTTAAAATCAGTTCTTTTAAAATCTAAGACTCTGTTATCATTATATTCTATGGCTTGTGTTTGCATTATTTGAATTCTAGTATGACATGATCACTCTCCTGTAACTTCAACCCCCTCTATCATTTCATCTCTTTTGGTAAGAATTAAATCCAATATAGCTGACCCTTTAATTCCCTCTAATTTTGGGATGACAAAGTTGTCAGCTAGGCTCATAAGGAACCTGTTCAATCTCCCACTTTATGCAGAGTCTGTTTGCCAGTTAATGTCAGGGTAGTTAAAGTCCCCCATTACTATTGTGGTATGTTTCCTACATTTAACATTAACTGGTTAGCAAAAAGTTCTCTAGCAAAAAGTTCTCTGTTTGTGAGAATTAGGTCCAGTATAGCTGTCCCTCTAGTTCCTTTCTCTACCTTTTGGACAACAAAGTTTACAGCTAGGTTGGTCAAGAACCTATTTGATTTCTCGTTTGGTGCAGAATTAGTTTTCCAATCCCTTGTCAAAAGCCCATCATGGAGGTAGTGAGACAATGGTCCAGAAATCCAAAGTTTTTTTGGTGACACCAATCCTTTAGCCAGTGGTTCACTTCTAGAATGCTTTGGTGTTGACCTTTCATTGGCATTGGAAAAACTATTTGTGCTCTTAACTCCTTAACTTTCTTGCCTAGCTGTTTGTAATATTGTGGCAGCCCCTCAAATACTGGAATACTACTATGCTATCATGTCATCCCTAATTCTTCTTTTCTTTAGACTAGCCAAACCTAAATCCTACCACCATTCTACATATGTTTTAGTCTCCAGACTTTTGATCATCTTAGTTGCTCTTCTCTGGACTTTTTCCAAAGTCTCAACAACTTTTTTGTAGTATGGTGACCAAATTGGTTGCAGTATTCCAGGTGTGGTTTTACTAGGGTTTTATAAAGTAGTACTAATACGTCACATGATCTTGATTCTATGCCTCTGTTTATACAACCCAGGATTGTATTAGTTTTTTTGGCTGCTGCTGCATACTGCTGGCTCATATTCAAGTGATCATCCACTAGGACTCCAAGGTCCCTCTCACAGTTACTGTTTTTGAGGCAGGCCTTGCCTAATCTGTATTTATAACTTTGATTTTTCCTGCCTAAATGTAAAACTTTGCTTTTCTCCACATTAAAATTTATTTTGTTAGATAGGCCCATTGTGCACATTTGTCAAGATCTTTTTGGACCCTGAGCTTGTCTTCAAGGGTGTTGGCAATTTTGATGAGTTCCCCTTCTATTCCCTCATCTAAGTCATTTAGCTTCCTGGGTCTGTTTTTTCCCCTTTCTTGAAGATGGGAACCACATCAGCTCTTTTTCAATACTCGTGTACTTCCCTGGTGCTCCAAGATTTTTGAAAGATATGTTACAATGGTTCTGACATAATATCTGCCACTCCTTCAGAACTCTGGGATGTAATCTGTCAGGTGCCAGTGATTTATATTCGTCAAGGTCAGATAGGTGTTCTCTTACCTTTTACAGTGAGCAAGACAATGGCATGATCATAGTAGTAGAGGTCATATCATCTGCTGCATAAGAATAAATCCATGGCAGGAAGAGAGACTAAGTACCATACATGGTTATCTAACAGCTTAAGAAAATGAATGGTCTATATCATTCTAAAGATGGACTAGTATAAGATCAGTGAAAACCATATCCAAAATTTTGGTGTGCATCAGGAATGGGAATGACAGGATAACTAGCATCTAAGAGAACAGAGGATGACTTAATTTTCATGTCCAGGTTAGAGGTAACTCTATAATCTTACTCTCCAACATAGAATTCAATAATTGTAGTTCTCATGCAGTTAAAGTATACAATCTCAATTACATTTTCTATAAGGGTCTGCTTTCAAAATAGTTTCTATAAATCACTGTACAGTTATCAGGATATTCATAAAATAACTAAGAATGATTTATAGTATTTTCCCTAGTATCTATCTCTGACTGACAAGGTTGTTTTCTCTCTGCTTTAGCTGTGTGTTCACATCTTATGAATACGGGGACAAGAGATTAACAGTGCATCAGCAAGTTCCATTAAATTGTGTTTATTAAACTAGAATGAAATTCATCTGGCCCTGAAGTTATGCATTCATTTAAAGCAACCATCTATTTATGTATTCATTAAAATAGTTCTAAAGAACCCTTCATCAAATGATAAGAAAGCAGTTTACAAAATGGGCCCCCAAATGTATAGTCATAATGAAACAGAAGAGAATACAATAATAAAACGACTTAAAAGACAGATTAACCAATTGTTTTTAGCAGTTATATGACAAGCAGGTATAATGTGATCCTTTCCAAGTTAGGAATAGCTATCTACATGATGAATTGAGCCAATGGAGAATTTGCTGAATTTTTTTCTTTCTACAGAACGTTTCAAAAGTCCTTTGAGACAGAAGGAACATTAAAATGAAAAACAAGAAACATGAATGAGTGCGGGAGCCAAATTCATATAGACTGTGAAGCTTCTTCCTCTTCCTCTTCCATTTCTGAATCAACAAATACTTGGAAAGTCAGCTGGTAGTTTTGAGTGATTGACATTTTTTGATATGTTACTGGCATTTGATAGGCTGGGAAACATTTATTCCTGCCCCGCAAGGTTCAGCCCTATACACTTCACGTTTTAGTTTTTCACAAAATTCCAACAGCCTCCTGATGGTTACAAGAATCTCTTCCCTTTCTCTGGGTCTGAAAATAATACACTTATGGTGCATTATGGGTCTCAATTTATGACCATAATTGAACCTGGAATTACTGTCATATGTCATGCTGGACATGTGAGTCACCATGTGACCATGCCCAATTTTAGGACCTTTTTTGTGGTGATCATTATGAGAACCCATTTTATCCAATGAGGGTTTTTTTGTTGCTATTTTTAGCTTCTTAATACATTTCTTAATATGGTTCTCTCTTAGTGTGAACCAGATGTGAAAGTGATACACTAATCTCTGAGGTAGGGTGTACTACACTCATCTAAGATTGTTTAAACCATATTTAAATGTGGGAGACAACACTTGTCAATCACTACTAAAGCTGCCCCCTAAATGTGCAACCCAGAAAGTTTAACTAATGAAAAATGAGCAATACAATAATCTATAGTAGTTGCTACCATAACAAGAAAAATCATTAGTCTTTCCTCCCTCCCCCCTCCCTCCTCCCTCCCCTTTTAAGTCAGCTTTGACTCCTCGTGATTGCCTGGATAAGTCCCTGTAGTTTTCTTGATAAGATTTTAGAAATGGTATGCCATTGTTTGTCAGGGTTCAAGAGAGAATACCTGGCCCAAGTCACCCAGCTAATTTTGTAGCTAAGGTAGAACTAGAACTTACAGTCTCCCAGTTTTTAGCCTGATGGTAGAAACTACACCAAAACTAGACTACTACGGTCTTTTGTCTGTCTGTCTGCTTGCCTGCCTGCCTGTCTAATTTCTATGTCTCCTTAGATTTTGATTCTTGCCCTGTCAACTACTTCACCTGAAATATAATATGAATTCTGAAACCGTCAATTAGCAGTTATCATTTACTTCAGATCTGATGGATAATAGAGGGTAGCCCCTTCATTATAGGCAATGAGGGTTGGAATGCTGTCACTAAAAAGTAATATTTAACTTTCATAGAACAGACCAAATAGTAGGATTGTCTCACTTTTATTTAAGCCTGAAAAATCAACACATCTGCCAAACTTCTGGGTCCCTCTTTGGGCTTTTACTTAAGACTAAAAAGAAAAAATCAACAGATCTGCTAATCTTCTGATCCCGTTCCAACATGGTGGCACAACGGTGAAACAAACAGTGTCCTCCTGATCTGGGGACAGAGCATGTGGCAAAGAATGTATTGATTCATGTATAATTCATAACTGTTTTTCTGGTAGAAAACAGTAAACGTGGTCCCTTATTACTATTTTTTCTTACTGTAAAAGTGTCATCCACAACCATTTTAATTTCTTTTCCCATTTAGTTTTATCAGGATAGGCAGTCAAAATTATTCAAGATGATTCAAGAAGTTTAGAGTTAAAAAAAAAATTATCCTTCAGTTGCCACATTTATTTAGAAAGCATACATGACCACCTGTCTTATGCATGATAATCCTAGGCAATTTGCAGCAACAATACGTAAAACAAAAGTAAATACAACCCACAAAACTCCACAAACAATATCATATCCCAACACAACCCTATTATAACATAATCACTTCACGTATGCTGGGTTCACTTCCACCCTGGCCCAATGCCTTCACAACCCTCTAGAACCCTAACAATGTTGCAGTCTCTTAATTTCAGTGGAAAGGCTATTTTCAAAAAGCCAGGACAGTCACAAAGAAGGAACACCTCCAAAATCCTACCAGATAGCAACATTTAAGGGAAGGGGCCTGGAGATACTCACCCTATCTGACCTAATTGGATAGGAAGATACCTTCATAGAAAGGCAGTTCCATAAATAACTTCACCCCATGTCAGGGCTTTAAAGGTAATAACCAGGTGTACCAAGAAAGCAGCTAAAAGCCAGTGCAACCTATGTAGCAGTGATGTAACAAGGGTGAAATATGTAGCACACAGAACTTTGGCTGCTGCTGCATGAAGGACAAATTCCAGGAAATTTTCAAGGGCAGCGCCATGTAGAATATGTTATACAATTAAGCTATGAAGTAATTAACCCAGGAACCAGCAAATCTCCCAGCTGTATGAAAAGGTGCAAATGACACATAAGATGAACTTGTGCAAAGTCCTTCCCTAGTCATGACTTCCAACTGTTCTCACAGCAGGATCATGAGCCAAGGAGACCTACCGTATTTTTTTGAGTATAAGATACACCTTTTTCCTCCCTAACAGAGGGTGGAAATGTTGGTTCGTCTTATACACTGAATGTAGCCATTTTTGGCCTCCTGAAGCCCCACCCCTGCATCCCATTTTTGCAAAAAATGGGCCAATTGTTTGCAAAAACGGGTGAAAAACGGGCCCATTTTTGCAAAAAACAGGGTGCACAGAGGGTTTGGGAGGCCTGCAGACTGCTCCTGGGGCCAGAGAAGACAAAAACTTTTTTTCTTAATTACCTCTTTGAAAACTTGGTGTGTCTTATAGTCCGAAAAATATGGTAAATTGCATACCAACTCTCTTAGAGAGCACTTCCTCATCAAATATGACAAACCACCAGGCCCTCAAGCAAGGGATAAAAGCCCAAAGCCAGTCTGTCTTGCCAAGTTTGAGTTAAAGTTGGTTTCTCCCCAGGCAGGCACTGGGTAGACAATTGAATGACATCACATGTTGAGCATGAGGTATATAATTGTAATATCGTCCACATACAAATGATACCACCTTCCATTCTGTAACCTTTTCCAATTTTTAATAGTTGTATTTATCGATCACTTACCTTCACTTCCACATGGGCCATCAGAACAGCAAAATTGGTTAAGTGATTACAGGAACATGTTGTGTGTGTCTTGTTTGTTGTGAGGAGCCGACAACCTTGAGTTGACCAGTATCCTGTCATTGTGCGTTTAGAATAACTCCAGAAGGAACAGTTGGGGTTGAAATTTTCTTCTGACTGGTATAGGGAAGAAATACATAGATAAAGAAACACCAAATTAAATCATCTCTGTTCTCATAATCATTAGCAGCAAAGGGTGATAAACATCACAAAAACATTGATCTTCTCATTTAAAAAATTATCCCTCTCCTAATTATTTGATTTGTTTAGACCAAAAGTCAGCTCTGCAGAATTACTTCATTTCTACTACAAAACAATTATAAACTTAAGTGCTGTATGATGATTATATATCTTTTAAGTAGCTGAGATAACTTCTGGGGAGGACGATTGGCTTTGCTTGAAAAGTGTCATATATTGTGGGTAAGGGAGGAAGTGAACACTTTGTATATATTTTCAGGAATTGTGAAAAATAATCCACCCCAAAATGTGAGGCTTTCTGCCAGGGATGCAAGTCCTCACCTTAATGTGTCTGACAGTGAACACAACAGGATCTGCCAAGTAAACCTTATTGCTGAACTCCTTATTAATCGCTGCTGTGATGATGGGAGAATTCACTATGACAGAATGATTAGTAGACATGGCTTCCATCCCTAGTTTCATGCTGGCGTTCTCTGTGGACAGATAGGGTCCCAGATTCTTGTATAGGACAAAGGCCACTCTGATTTCACCTGAAACAGAAAATTTGGTAATTGATTAAATCAGTTCTCAGAATTTCTATTCCATAATCTTTTGCTGTATAACAAAATACATTCTCTTAATGGAGTTTTAAAAATTGTAGAACTGCTTGCGGGATTAATGTTAATTAATCAGAGTTGCTGTACATATAATCACAATAAAGATAATTCTAATACAGCCATATATAAAGATGCAGTCTGTAACATTGCAGACTCAGTGTGAGGGTTCTTATCCAGTTCTTGGTACTAATTAAAATAGAAATTTGGTTACTTTTCGAGCATTAAAAGCAATTAGATACATGTAGGCCTATTGACTCTCAGGTTCAGCCATGAGGGTGACATGTGTGTGACTTGAAGGTTTTTTTTGGCAGGCATATTCATGACATTTTGCAGTCTGTCAATTTTATGAACATGTTTTCTTAATCAAACTATAATAGGAAAACATGCACATTTTTCCTGACTTTCAACCTCAGTAGCAGTCACAAGCTCAGCTATGCATTTAGCATTAGCAAACCACTATTTATTGCACCAATCTAGAGGTGTTTGATATTTCAACTAGTGTATGTCTAGGTGCTGCCAACTACCATTCCCTTAGTGTAGTTCAGTCTTAAATTCAAACAATTTGATGAGATTGTTTTTGAAAACTCAAAAATCACAGGAATATGGAAATACAGAAATAGTGCATAGGCAAGGGTTTCAGGATAGGAGGGCTAGAGGTGACTTGGACTAAAATGGGATGAACAAAAAGAATCCACTCATTAATATTTATGCCCCTAATGGTACCTATGAACAGAAGGAAAGTGCTGAGATTTGAAAGCAAAGTTGTAATTTGTAAGACTGGGGAAAATAATGCCAGTTTGATAACTTGGCCTTATTACATTTCCTTTTTGCCTTCTCTTTACTCTTTTGCTAAAAGCCTACATGAAGATTTCAGTTCTAGTTGGTGTTTATCAGGATAGCATTTATCAGGTTAATTAATACAGACCAATGACAATAATAAAGTGAATGTGTTGTGGGGGAGGGGGGAAAGAAATATTGGGGTTTTGGAATGGAATAAAGTCATAGGTTCTCCTCCCAAAAGAACCAGATATGCATCCAACCCTTTCATCCCTTTCAAAAACACACTTTTAATTTAAAAAAAAAGTATTTTATGTTCTTGTTTTAACAAAAAAGTAGCAGTCATGAAGGTAAAGTATGGGCAGCCAGAATAGTCAGAAAATGGAATCCAAATCTCCACAGACCATAAATAACGACGAAAGAAGAAAGGATAGAGCAAATATAAAACAATACAAAACACAGTCCCTGAGTATGTTCTTCCAATTTCAAAGTCATAATAACAAGCCCTACATCTTGGGTTAATAAGCTCCCAGTCACAACAGATATGGCCATATGGGAAGTAAATGTAAAGTGAATAGAAACCAGACTCCTAGCATATTGTACTACAAATGCATTGCTGCTGCTGTGCCAAAACCACTGAATGTGAGGCTAGTCATAATATGTACAGTACAGTATATGAGGTGCTTTCTGAAAATGAAGATATTTTTCAACCTTGGCAGCTTTAAGGTGGGTAGACTACAAGTCCAAGAATTTCCCAGCCTCCCATCAATTCTGGGAGTTGAAGTCCACCCATCTTAAAGTTGCCAAAGTTGTGTCAGTCCTGGAAGCCATCTTTTACTTAGGATCTTCAGGGCTGCCACATTTAGTGCTGTGGGAAACTTGGAGGGGAAATTGTATGGAGTTGGAGAGATATTTAGTCATAATAACATTCTTTCTCTGAGAGTCAAGGACATCCTGCCCTGTACCTGGAGTGGTGTGACTGGGAGGCATCTCTAGTTGGGATGATGCATTGATTGGACCATCTGGTGGACATGTGGGTGCTGGGGAAGGGAGTTGGACTTTCTTTTGGGTGGGGAAAACCTGGAAACTTTCAGATTTGGGTTTTTCCAGATGTGCCAATATGACATCTCTAATAAAATGGAACTTTGAGGAACTTCTAGCCTTGGAGTCTTCTTGCATTGGGGATGTTACTTGGAACCCTGACAGACTGAGTTAAACAATGGGAATTATACTATATACAATTTAGGCAAGAGTTTCATAAATTCTGGTCAGTCTTTAATCAAATTACAGAAATGACCACCATGTTTACACACAGTGTTCTAAGCCTAAATAAAAAAACTTATTTGCCTTTTGCAATGTTGTGCATACTGTGCTCAGGAACATCTTTAAAGTTGTATGCATTTTGGTGTATACATTTTCTAATATATATGTTTTCAATGCAACTTCATTTAATATAGATATTTTGGCAAGCAACCTTCTTTTGATAATGCATTCTGTACATATTTTTCCTAATAAAAGGAATCATTCTTAATTTGGGAACTATACGACAAATTGCACAGAGATGAACTGTGGCCCTTGACAAGTCTACTTTAGAGACATTTTTTTTAGTTCAGACTATGGATAAAATTTTATTTAATAATGCTATTTCCTTCTAGGCCTTTTCGCTGTGATCAAATTTAACATTACTTTCCTACATTTCTGCTATTGTCAACTGTCCAATATAAAGCTTCCTTATGCAGTTGGTTGGCCACTGAGAGAGAGTAAACTGCTGAACTAGATGGGCCAGGGCACTGTCCATATTCTTATTTTCTTATGATATTCTTTTAGAACAGTTCAGGAGATTTGGAGCAGGGTTTTGTCCTTCTCCCTCCCTCGGATATGTACTACCTCATCCTAGAGCCGTAAGAGTTTATCTATAACCATGGTCAAAGGATCTCAGTACCATCTTTGTGTAAAGAGGTCACTGATCACCTTTTCAGCAAGATTCCTAAAAAAAGGGAAAGATGGAGATAGGACAAAAACTGTGCCTAAACATTCAGTGCAATAATGGTTTCTTGAAGAGTGGGCAGATCACTGCTTTTTTAAAGCACAGATTAGACCATCTCCTTCAAGGACTAATTTGAAGGAGCACAATCTGAACTAACCATACAGCATCTCCTTGGAGGCCTTGACCAACCAGGAGAGACATGGATCTAATGCATATGGAGACAAGCTTGCTCCTCTAAGGATTCTGTTAATTTCCTTGGGATCAATAGGTTCAAACTTTTCCCAAATAACAAGCCAGACTTGTCTCAATCAACTCAATAGGCCTGACATAGCTGAAGTCTATCTCAGAGCAAATCCAAGCAATTTTGTTTGATAGCTGCTTAAATAGTTTGCCACAGGCACCTTTCTAGAACTGAGAGAGAGTGATTTAAAGACAAGGCCAGCACCCAGCTGGCCTTGTGCCTAACGTGGTCTTGAAATCCAGGGCACTTCTGATTCTGGATGCAAGGAAGGCAGTTTGAAACTAATATAAGTTGAAAAACTCAACTGTAAGTGTAGCAACAGAATCATGGTGTCCTGAGTGAGATGCTGTTGTGCACCAGAACACCTGGTATGGCAACAGCAATTCCACCTGATCCCTAAAGCCCTACTGCACAAACAGGACTTCATATTCTTATGATTCTTGACAAATGTATCTTGCCCTTTTATGTACACTGAGAGCATATGCACCAAAGATAAATTCCTTGTGTGTCCAATCACACTTGGCCAATAAAGAAT
>JANHFT010007958.1:109853-121443 GCA_032467955.1 Pseudoxenodon macrops | reverse complement strand
CCTCTCACAGTTACTACTGTTGAGCAAGGTACCACATATACTGTACCTGTGCATTTGGTTTTTCTTGCCTAAATGTACAACCTTACTTCACAATACAGTATCTTTCAATGAATTATACTTCCATATTGAACAATATCACTCTTACACTAACCATCAAGTTCATTAAGAATCTGAGGTGATGAAGATAACGATAATTCCTGATAATTGAAGAAGATATCGGCATGCCTTGCTAATAGATGATGTGCAAACCTTTATTCTAGCCTTATTCTAGATCAGGGCCCTTCAAACTTGGCAAGTTTAAGACTTGTAAATTTCAACTCAGGCAATTTCGCAGGCAGCCATTGGAGTTGAAGTCCAAAAGTCTTAAAGTTGCCAGGTTTGGAGACTCCTGCTCTAGATTAAAATGACTCTAATACGGATCTTATGGCTGCAATCAGAACTGAACTGGAAGCATAACTGTCACTTATTCTTGAGTTGCATCATTCCTCCATTTCTTCCTTATGTGAAAAAAACATTAGCAAAAAAGTTTCCCAACTTTTTAAATTTTTGCTTCCTTTGGCCATGAATATGTATGGAGAGAAATTTCCAAAGAAATCCGAAAGAGTCTGCTAGCACCTTTTCAGACTATATTAAAATATGTATCCTTTAATGAGCTACTGCCACATGTATTCCATATAAATGCATACAAATGTAGGAAGTTAGCACCTACCCCCCTCCTAGAGGAATAAAATATTTTATTTCTGGATGAGAAATGGAGAAACATGTTTTAAAGACAAAGCATCTCCCTGCCCCCCTGTCAATGGCATTAAAGCCTGAGCCAGTCTATTCTACATAACAAAAATCTACAGGCAGAGCCATAATAGGAATCCCAAAGCATGTGATTGCCTTTTCTGTTCAGGAACTCAAGCCATGTGCTTCTGTCCACCATTAAGCCATCTTTCCAAGCAGTTTGCATGTTTCCAGTGTCTTTTTCCCCACTTGGAACTGAACCCAGAAGGATATTTCTTCAAGCACAGACAAATAAAGTTTTACTGCTATTAAATATAATTCATTAATTATAAATATATTAAATATAATTTAATAATTTAACATTCTTATTACATTTTTATTAAATAATATTAAATATACTGATATTATAATATGTAATATAATATAATTTACAATATAATATTGTAAAATTTAAAATAATACCAAGGGTAGTGGCACCTCTTTTTTTTTTTTAAAGCAATCTGGTCCCAATGAAAAGCCTGAACGCTGTGAAGCCAGTAAATCTGAAGGTCCAGTATGTCAGTATTTAGTCCCATGGAAACTAATTGACATTTTGGTTGCTTAGTAACTTCAGGGATAACCGAATAAAAATATTTTGATTTCCTTCAAGTTTGGCTTTTGCTCAGGGATTTCAACAAGAGGAATATTATCTCTTAATAACCAAATGCAATGAATTATTTCACACAATTAGAATAGTTATAAAAACTAGTGGGCACACTGGCACTTGAACCACTGATTTCAAGAAGGACCTAATTAAATAACAGAATTAAATAACAGAATGAACAATGCTAACTGGGAAATTACACTACTGCTACCCTACATTATACAATAGCAAGTAGAAGTGTCAGGAGGCAAAGGGCTTCCTTACAACCTTTCCTCCTCACATGTATTAAGTAACTTTTATATGTATTAGTCCTCGGACACCATGAGGAGAAACAAGTAGAGGATTACAGCAAAAGCTCTAAGTGGCATGAAAGGTTAATTATTTTTGAATCAATTATTTTGTTCTAATTGTATCCAGGCTATTCAAATGGGGATTGTAGTCAGGAATGCTTTTTATCTATTTTATTTAATTATTTGCCACTTGGAAGTTTTTGTAGATCACATTGAAAGAAGCTGATTTTTAGGATGGTTCCTAATGATGATCATGCAAAATGACTACATGTGCATATCATGACATCACAGTGAAAATTCTGCCATATTGTCAAGTATTGTTAACATTTGATTAATATTGGGCAGGACTCAGGAGTCCTTTTAAATAGCACCTCTTTTTCTTCTGGAATCAGTACAAGTAGGTGATGTTGATCTACAGATAAAACTTGGACCTGAGTACCTAAGGAAACATAGAGACCTAGAGTTGGAAAGAACTAGATAGGCGGCAACTAGATTGGTGAGGGGATCCAAATTAAAACATCTCAGGTGAATGGTTGCTTCAGCTCTGCTTGAGTTCAAACAATAGAAAGGAAATCCTGCATTGGGGTAATTAGTTGAACTACTCTTATACTGCTTGCAATTTTTAATTCCTGAGCTGAAAAAAATTGTAGAATAAATGCTTTCAATAATTAATTATGTTATTTTAGGTATTATACAACATTTTCATTATGTTGGACTGAAAAATCTCTGGACAGTTCAAGTTGTACTTGATTCCTATAGATAGTAGAGAAATGATTGAATGTTTGTAAATGAACAAAATTTCCCCCAATAATGAAATTCTAACCTAGTCTTTTCTATAATATGCTAGTCTGTTATGTCTATCCCAGTTTTGCATACGAAGCAGTGATTTCACTTTTCTACTTCAACATGAATCTAATAAAGAAATACTTATTACTGGAGTTATCAAATAGATATCTTGGGCATACTACAGCTTTTATACACAATACCATAGCTATGGATTCAGCTATAAACAGCAGCATGAAGAGGAAGAAAAGGGGGCAATGGTCTTCAAAATTGGCAATGAAAACAAGTTTGGAAAGGGGGAGAAAAGTTATTAGAAATCCAGAAAGAAAGAAAGAAAGAAAGAAAGAAAGAAAGAAAGAAAGAAAGAAAGAAAGAAAGAAAGAAAGAAAGCACATCATTTTGCTCTTCAGGTCCTTAGTCCCCCCTCTTTCCCCATAAATGCAAAGGGCAGGAGAAGAATGACAGCTGGGAAGAAAGGCAAAAGGTAAGAATTAATACATTTCCAGAGCTCTTCCATGGTGTTTACATTGCCATTGCAATTTAGTGTTCTCCAATCTCCCAAATGCTTTGGGTCTCAAATTCCATTAGTTTCAAACAGAAAAATGTCACCTACAGTATATTCAGAACCTCATTACACAGAGCTAGGAACTCAGACAGCAACTTTTTTGTTTGCAATCCTCTTCCTTTTCTCACGTGGTAATTATTGGAAAGTGTTTTTGAGGGAGAGGGAAAGTGAGGAATGGGGTGGGAGGGGATTTGTAGAAGCAAAACCGACTAAATAAAGAAGTAAGGGGAAAAAAATTCAGTAGCATTCTCTAATGCTGTAAAAACTGGAGTTTCCTCAATATGATGTAGATATTCAAACTATTTTTTACAGCATAGGTTATCCTGATATTACATTTCTGTTTCTGTAATTCACAAAAGGAAAATCTACCTAAAAACCCATAGGATTATCTACCAATAGAACACATGTAGTTCATGGTTGAATGGTAGAGTTCTTGTTGGTCTTTGGGTTTGGTTGTTTGCTTGCATTTTGTTTTGTTTTGTTACCCAACCAGTTTATATCTCCAGTGCTTATTGAATAGGATTATTTTTATACTGTAATGTCATAGGTAGCCATAGCTATTTTAGGAGAAACTAATGCATATTTTTAGAATCTAGTAAAATGTTATATGGCTTACTGAAGAAAGACACACCACCAGATAAATGGTTAATTGTAGAATGGGTGGAAATTGTAGAATTACTATCTTACAGATAATCTATCCTATGCCTTCTAGTTAAAAGCTGCGTAAAAGGAAACTCAAACTCTATTTTATTTTGAACTCGGGAAAGGGGAATTGAAAATGGAGACTTTTTTTTGTATTGGTACATTTACTACTTATATTAATTGCTACAATCCATAGAAACTAAAGTTTAGAAAATTATTTTACACAATTCCCCTATCTTGATATTTTCTGAAACCACAGCTATATAAATAGAGAGCAACTGGTTTCACAAAAAGCAAAGAGCTCCATTCAAAAGAGTCAGATTGCCCCATCCCCAGTAATAAGTACAGAGGAATTCTCATGGCTAAATGCCCAAGCTACAATCATGAGGTTAGAAGATGCTGATTCTTACCTTGTTTAAGCTTCGTGCGGCACTGTCTTTTCCACCAGGTGTCAGGTTTCGAAGCTGCACATCCAGCAATCCCACCAACTGGTCCATGGCACGAACTGAATAAGTGATATCCCCTGCATGCAAGTGGCTTTTTGTTTGTTCAGCAAGTTCTCTAGCAACATTGGCAGCTGTCTCTCCTGATTTCAACTGCGGATGGGGGAAAAAAGTGAAAACATGACAAGATATGGACTAGCCTAAGAGAGATTAATGTTTCATGATGAGAGAACATTAAAAGTAGCCCAGCTGATGAGATTGGCAATAACAATATTACACTTTCAAAGTTTTGAAAGGGCTTGAAGCATTTACTAGGCCGCCATAATTCTTAAAACAAATGACTAAACTAAGTCATTGGTGTTGTGGAATTCTGTGTGAAATGTTATTTGAATAGAATTCACATCAAACATAAATACTTTAAATATTAATAAAATCTACACAAATTCTCTAAAATGGCAGGGGCAATACATTTCCCCCGCTGGAGCTGCAAATAAGTATATTCTGAAATTTCCGTACTTAGGTAGATTCTGAAATCACAGCAGACATCAGATTCTTTGTCAGTTCTTAAAAATCAAATTGCTTTCCATAACACCTTCCCATGATTCAGGAAAAGCATCAGAACATACAATTTCTCTCTCAAAAAAATGCTCAGATGTCACACCTGGAGAACAGACAGGTGCGATCTGCCCCATACATTTGTGGCATTCACCCATTTCAGTAGGTCATTTGTATAGGTCCTTTTTTCACAAGGAGGAAATCTTGATATCTTTAGCTGTGTTGGTACAGCTTGTTTTAATCACAGGAAAGAGCTTTCTTATTTTTGTTGCATTTTTTGAGCCAACGTAATAAATAATAAAAAATTTAATAATTGACAATTATTAAAACAACAATTATATTCATTTTCATGCAATTAATGAGTCATGCACCTGAAAAGGTTGGACTAATCCATTCAAACTAAAAGAGAAAGAAGGAAGTAACAAGAAAACCAATATCTCCATCTGGGGGCAGTATGTGACTCCTTTTATCCTTATTGGGAAAGATCACACCTACCTAGCTAGATCTTTGTAGACCTCCAGGGGAGGGAAGTAATGTAAGCCTAATTCACAAGAAGCATGAACTAAAGTAACATCTGTATATACTATATGTCTCTTTCAAAAGTTGACAGTACTGTACTATATATGCCATCCTGATATAAATTATTAAAAACTTGAGATGTATAATATCTACAAAATTAGATTTCATCTGGGACAAATGAAACAGATTTAGATTATCATCTCTGTGATAACCCATGAGCAATGTCCTGTTGCAGCTCTGCTCTGTTTAAAAGACCTAAGGAAGAAATAGCTGATCTACATTTTGAACAGGGAACTACCGGTATATGAAATACCAACCAGCTGCTCTTTTCTGGGTTCCAGAGCTCAGCATGTGCGCAATGGAACCCGGAAGAGCAGCTGTTGATGGCCATTGTACCCACAGAGAGGGCTCTACATGCCACCTCTGGAACATGTGCCCTAGGTTTGCCATCACGGGCATAGGGTGACCTGCATGAGCAGGAGGTTGGACTGGAAGATCTCCAAGGTCCTCTCCCTCTGACTGAGGCAGCAAAGACGCAGGGAGCTTGCTGGGAAGCCCAGCACCGTGTTTAAGAGATGGCAGTGTCCAGGAGGACTGAAGTGCTGCGTCTCTATCGGGCCTTGTTGAGAGAAAGCCAGGCTTTCAATGCCTACAGCTATAGGTAGGAAGATGGGGACATCTCGGGAGCAGAGCCTTCGGTGCCAAGTCCCTCTTCTGCCCCATGAAAGTCATACCCCACTCTACTCACTCCAGTTAAATGTGCGTAAGGTGATATGGTTTGTTTTAAACAGATAAAGAGATCTCTGCTGCTCATTATCAAAATCCGAGTGGAAGCGAGGACACCGCTGATCCTGATGCTTGTATGCAGAGGAAGATTTTTTTTTCTTGTTTTCCTCCCCCCAAATTAATGTGCGCCTTATACTCTGAAAAATACGGTATTTAGCATAGTGAGAAAAAGTTAAATTCAGATTTTGGTGACTTCATTGACACATCCATGAAATTCTCTCACAAGCAGTTCACTACAGCCTTTTTCTGGGAAGTTATTTTCATTCAAGTTCCAAAGCTGTCTTAGATTCAGGTATTTCCAGTCTCCCATCCAAATACTTGGACTGAACCTGTTTAAGATTCTTTCGGGGGAGGCAACACACACACAGACTAACATACCCACCTTCCTTCAGATATTGCAAGAAGTGTTTGAGATGTGTTTGTGTATGTGCACTTGCGTCTGAAGGAAGCCTTTCTCCTCTCCTTCTTTAAAGTCCTCCCCTCCTTAGATTTTGGTGTATTTTTATCTATTTTTTTGAACTGGTGGCCCCTTGGAGAGTGGAGAGAAATCCCTGGCAACTGCAGATAGGTAAAATGTGGGCCCTGAATGGTGCAGGAGACGACTAAACCCAACGCAGGTAGCAGAGTGGGGGACAGGCAAAGGGGCAAGCATTGCCACTGTAGAAAAGCCACCAGTAGGAGTGAAAAAGTGGGAAGGAAGCTACTTGCTGCTTAATTGTGGTTGCTCAGAAAATGGCACCCACTTCTGGGACAAAGCCAAATCCAGTGGCCCAGGGACACTGGGGGTGGGGTAGCATGATTGGTAGCAGAGATGGAGTGGAAAGCAGGCACGAGGCCTGTGGAGCAGTTATGGGATTCAGCCAGTTCATACCAGTTTGTGAGAACCGGTTGTTAACTTTCTGAGCAGTTTGGCAAACTGGTTGTTGGAAGAAATCATTAGGGCAGAGAACCATTGTTAAATTACTTGAATCCCCCACTGCTCTGGAGGATAGAGGTAGAGAGTGGAGGGGTGGTAGTGCAGGGTCCCTGTGGTTGGTTGTAAGGGAAAATGACTGTGGGGATGGTTCAGCCGCTATAATTTTGAAACAGGCTATGTCGCTTGGGGGAGGAGCTGTTCTAACTTTGAATGGTAGTTAACTAATCTCTGTTCTCTGTTGTATCTCAAGCCTTGAGATTCTTAGTACAGGTTATCAACAGCTGATATCTTATGAAATCTGGACACAGAAACTAACTTGTATGAATCAAACTTGATATAACAAAAAACAAAAGATTATGTTCAACACAATAACCCGTGAAGATAGGCTCACCTCAGAAAGTGTCAATAGTAGCAGTGTTGCAAATGGTACATATGGCTTTTGTTTCTAGATTCAAGACAGTAGACTTTAGGAGTAACAGTGGAAACTATTTAAAAGGAGAACTATTAAGACAAAGACATTCAGATGATAAATACCAAGAAAAGAGCCAAAATTATTTTCAAATATAGAGAAATTAGAATGGAAGAGACTGAAAAGAGGACAAACTGCTATTCTTTTTATTCAGTGACAAATGCTACTCATATTTTAGCATAATAATGTAGGTATATAACTTACAGACAAAGGAGAAAGACTACCGCTCCCTCCAGGTTAACCACCACTGCTAATAATCTCCAGGAGCGAATGAGATATCCTAGCAAAGCACATTGAACAATTCCCACAGCAAAGAAGAGGCAACCAAGTGATCCTATTATAATGCAGATAGGGGGAAAAATGTTATTGACGATTTTGTAGTGACTTCTAAAGTGATGATTTATTAGACAAGCGGAGAACAAATATGCAGTTGTTCATATATATGAACAAATATGCAGAGATAAAGAACATTCAAAACTCTGAAAAGTGTTAAACATACCTCCTTCAACCATTCATCATACAATTTAGCCACAACCAGACTCTTCATGATTTGTTGCACTTCTCTACACACTTTCCCAGGTGTCAATAACTTGTTTTGCATCATGGTGACCAGAACTGGAGGCAGTATTTCAAGTGTGGTCTTACCAGTGCAGTATAAAGTGGTACTATCACTTCTCAGTGTCTTGAAACTCTCCCTCTTTTGATGCAGCCTAGGGTTGCATTGGCTTTTTTGGAAGCTACAGCACACTGCTAGCTCATACTTAAGTGGTTTCTATTAGAATACCTAGATCCCTCTCATAGTTACTTATGTTAAGCCCAATTCCAAACCTGGCTGTTTTTACAGTGGGTCTATGACAATTCGCCACAGCCAACTTGTCCCAGCCAACTTACCATGGCAAAATCGGCACAGCCAACTTACCATGGCCAACTTTTTGCGCCCAACTCACTGCAGGATAACTCACCACAGTCAACTCGCTGCTGGACAACTCGCTGCAGGTCAAGAGTTACACTGACATAAAAAAAATGGTGGAACAGAATCATTAAGGAAAGGATGCAAAAGGAGGGACAGAATGAAATGTAAATGACAAAAAATAAAATATTTTTTATTTATTTTAAATAGCTAAATTAAATTGTCCCGTGGCAAGTTGTCCCACAATGAGCTGGCCATGGCAAGTTGGCCGCAGCGAATTGTGCCATTCCATTTTATGGCTTCTGAGCTGCATATAGCCCTTTGGCTGACCCTGTCCAGTCTGCATACTGTAAATCAATTGGAAATTAGAAATCAAATATAAATAAGTATACAGCATGCATGCAATACAACTACTGTACATTGCTTTTATTTTGGAGACTTATTTTTTTTCAATTTACGTATGCACATGACTGCGTGCACCTATGCACCTTCACAGCCCTATTAGTTCAAGCCTCCACAATAGTCCCAATTTCTCATGTAGCCTCTTGGGAAAATTAATTGATCACATCTGACCTGCTCTATACCTATGTATTTGGTTTTTCCTGCCTAAGTGCGGGATCTTACTTTTCTCACCATTGAACTGCATTTTAGTGGATAGGGCCCAATATTCAAGTCTGTCAAGGTCATTTTGGATCTTGAGCCTATCTTCTAAAGGGTTGGCTATTCCCCCCAGGTTGGTGTCACTGTCTTAATCTGCAATTTCTGACACAGGAAACATGACTTAGAATAAAAATCAGACTTTAATTCAGAAAACCTATTTTTGAACTCCACAATAGAAAAACTAGAAAACAATTTGCCCAGGAAACTGACAATGATTCAAAAAGGAGGTGTGTGATTCCCAAAGCAGAACAGTTTTTCTTTGAATTAGCTTTAGCTCCAATAAAATTTTCAATCCATAGAAAGTATCCCAGTCAAGTCAATTCCAAATGTCTCTTTACTGTGTCAGTTAATTCAACTCTCTCCAAAATCTCTCATTTTGAGAGAGCTGTTTCATCCCCAACCCATCTGTATAGATCAGGCTTGTCAAACTGACCACCCACAGGCTGCATGCGTCATGCGCAGGCCACACCCACCCTGGCTCCGCAAAGACAAAAAACATTGCGATACATCACAATACATCACATGACATGACCGAGTTTGATACCTGTGGTATGGAACAGGGATCACCAACCTTTCGGACCTCAGGGACGACTAAATTGATAATTTTAAATCTCGCAGACCACTAATATGAATCCAGCGCTCTCTCTCTCTCCCCCTCTCTGTCTCTCCCTCTCCTTCTCATCTCTTTCTCACACATCTTTCTCTCTGTCTCTCTCACACACATCTCTTTCTTTCTCTCTCTGTCCCTTTCTGTCTCCTTTCTCTCTCTCTCTCTGTTTTTTCGGTCTGTCTGTCTGTCTGTCTGTCTGTCTGTCTGTCTGTCTCTCTCATTCTGATTCTCCAGCACACTCTGGGTCTTGCGGGTGCTTCTTCGGCCTTTGTTGGTGCTGGACGCACCTTGGTTGCTTGAGGAGATGCACGACCTGCTCTCCATCCTGAGACACTTGCCCAACCCAGCTGCGGCTGATGCTCCGCATTGTAATGGGCTCCAGGATTGTGAAGTGCACTAAATTTAATTGTGCTGTGCAAGGTGCTGTGAGAGCAGCGGGCAGGCCATGTAGGCCAGACCGGAGAGGAAGTTGCGTGTCTCCCCAAGCTACCAAGATGCAAGCAGCACCAAAAAGGGCCAAAGAAGCGCCTGCGAGATCCAGCAAAAGATGAAGCAAGTACAGGGGCGCTTTGCTCCCACTCCAAGTCTCCATCCCTGCCCTTACCTTCTCAGGCCAGGCAAGGAGTGACTGGGAGGTGAGGACAAGGGGCGGAGCCAAGCACTGGTGGGTTCAGCCGACAGGGAGCCACAGCAGGGGGATGAAAGAGCTGCAGGTTGCTGACACCCGTTGCTTCGACCCACTTGCGCAACCACCAGTTGGTGACCACTGGTATAGAATAAACAAGCAATTTAGATCACCTTTCTTCTTCAATCTCTCTGTAAATCAATCTCAATCCCTCATGGTTCCAACTCCCTTCCTACCCACATTTTCAATCTCAATGATCCTGACCTTCTGTTCCCCATCCATTCCTTACATGCTCATGGCCCAACCCACTCTATTTTCTGTCTTTTCCATATTTGTTGCAACATAGATAGATAGATAGAAACAAACAAGCACTAATCCTCTTTTTTTCCCAAGCAACAAAACACTTGTTATTCAATCAGAATGGAAACAGCCATCTGCACTGAAGGCCCAACTAGCAGGAAGAGGTTCAGTACTGTACAAACATTTTTGGTAATTAATTTTTTTTTTTAATTTCAAAATGCAAAAATTCAAGCAACTTATTATATAGGAGGGCGAATAATATTATAGTATCCACAAATATGTTGGCATAGAGGGCAACCAGAATGAACTAATTAAATAAGATAAACAGTTAAATCACGATTACAGATATTTGCTTTTATACTCAAGAATTAAGAATAATTTGCCATTAACAGACAGAAACAGTGGGTACAATTACAATTTTACACCAAACGTATGCCTGACATGTTCTGAACATTCAAACATCTCTTGAGAAGAAAGAATTAGGAGAGAACACACAGGATTTAAGATAAATCTATTAGAAAAGCAAGTGTAATATATTATAGTTTCATTGCAGACTCATTAGACATGTAACATCATTAATATATATATATATATTAAATTAAATTAAAATATTTTAATTGAAAATAGTCAAAGAACTACATTATAAAAATATATTTTAGGAGACATAACTGTAGTCATTTCTAAGAATTTATTACTGTATAGTTTCTGTTCTTAGTAGATACTCCAACTTCAGGACTATGTTTCAAAATGTTCTCAAGACAAAATTTTGCCACACTGAAATTAGACTAAGGGCAAAAGGTAGACCTCTACGTAACAAAAATTTTAAAAATGGGAAAAAAATCCCATTTCTCGAAAAATAAATAAAACACAATCTCAAAATAAATAAGATATAACCTATCTGATTCTTCCAAATACATTACTGCAAACATTTATTATGAACTGAGCTCATATGGGACCTTCAAAAAAGCAGGGCTCAGGCTCCTAGGATTAAAATACTAGGAGTAAGGAGTAAGAAGAAAGAAAATGGAAGACAATTAAGAAAAGAACTGCAGATAGTTTAAAGTCAAGATTTTAACTATTTTAAAAGGGATTTTTAAATAGGGCCAGATTTGTAATATTTGTTTTTAATTGGTTTTTAACTTTTG
>JANHFT010007958.1:85801-101900 GCA_032467955.1 Pseudoxenodon macrops | reverse complement strand
AATGAAAAGAAGGACTAGGGGAGACATGATAGCAGTGTTCCAATATCTCAGGGGTTGCCACAAAGAAGAGGGAGTGAGGCTGTTCTCCAAAGCACCCTTATCTTGTCTGAAATGGTGTAGGGTTTCCTGTCTAGGCAGGGGGTTGGACTAGAAGACCTCCAAGGACCCTTCCAACTCTGTTATTCTATTCTATTCTAACCTGAAAGTAGTGATTTAATAAATAAAAGTGAAGATAAGTAGACAGTACTTTGCAGTCAAGACTTATAATGCCTGAGAGATGGTTGAGTTCCTCCATAAAATAAATGTAAAAATAAATAACGCTTGGGCAAAAGCTCAGAATTGAGGAAGGAAGGAGACAAAACTGTATTAGATCAATAAAGGAAATTAGACTAATAAACGAAAGGCAAATAAAAGAAGACAAAACTCTCTTCATTAATAAAGGAAGAAAAAAAGTGCACTAGATCAAAGAAATGGGGTGCTATGTCCGTCAGATGTTACATCTTTTCTATCCTGCTCTGTGGAGCAGAGAGTTGGTCTCTGACAGAAAGTCACTTGAAGAGACTAGAAGCATTTGAAATGTGGATTTACAGGCATCTGTTATGTATAAGCTGGGTTGACAAAATCAGAAATGAGGAGGTGATAAGCCACCTGGGAAAGCCAAGGCAGATCATCAAAACCATAAAAAAGCGAAAGTTAGAATATTTTGGACATGTGATGTGACACCCAGAAAAATACGGTATACTTCACTTAATCCTCCAGGGAAAAAATTGAAGGCAAATGAGGTCCAGGCAAAAGGAGAACATCATGACTTCAAAACTTAAGGGACTGGTTTGGACAAAACTCAGCAGCACTTTTTTGTGCGGCTGTTGATAAAAATAGGATCACCAACATGATCGCCAATGTCCAATGATGGATATGGCACAACAAGAAGAAGATATCAGAACCAGAAGATGCCAATAAAGAAGAGAATCAACCAAAGCAGCATGCCCAATGGACAAGAATGATAACCAAAAACAGATGATGAGAGAAACAGGGAAAAAGAACTATTGAACAGAAATGTGGGTTGCCAAAGGGCAGAGGGAATGTAGTTGTACCATGCAAGATGAAAAGTTATGGTAACTCACTGTTATTAGGAATATTAACAAAGGTATGCAAACTAGATCAACTGGCTCTTAAAGGGCCTCTTAAAGCCAAGACAGCAAATTAAAATGATGAGGGAACAATCGAAATGTATCAAATGATTGACAGTTATTTATTAACTTTATTTATATATATTTAGTCATCCCTTCTTATCCATTCTCCTAGAAGGCTGTGCATGATCCAATGCTTTGTCAAAATGGTAAAAACAGGCTTGCACAATTGCAATGCTCCTCTGCCTCTGTTATATGTGAATCATGATATCGTACACAAAAATGAAAGGAGAAGAGCCTACATATAGAGGTAGGAGAACCGAGAAAAAGCTAAAAGATACTTCCATTTAATTATTTTCTTTAGATATATTTTTGAAAGATGAGGCTCTTGGTCTCTGGGGCTACTGTATGTTCTAACTTCTCTGGAGGATGGATTGTGGGTTTCAGATGGTTGCACTGGCAAACATTTATTTCACTGAAGCATAGTAAAATACAACAGCAGCTTTAAATTGAATCTTATGATGGTTGGAGATAAAACTATCTTATGGAAGGTTGTCAGATAAAGACATATGTTTATGTAGGTAGTCCTCAACTTACAACTACTCGTTTAACATCTGTTTGAAGTTATGATGGTGCTGAATAAAGAGATTTACAACCTGTGCCTGAAGTTACAGCTTTTGCAATATCCCTATGGTCACATGATTTCATTTAAAACTTGCAGGGGCAATTCAACTCCCCAATATCCACCTCCTCCCCAATATCTGCCTTTTTGGGTTCCCTGCATTCTGCAATTTAACTCTGTTTCTCCAAGCACCTCCACTTCCCTCCATTACCTGCAGGTAACCTTTGTTTTTTTTTTCTCCTGCTGGTGGCCTGGGATTCAGGCAATGGCTAAGGGGATAGCACTGGGATAGTACTGAGTAAGGGCACAGAGAGCTGGTAGCAGTTTCTTGAGTGGAAGGTGTTATGTGGGTGGAGGAAAACTGGAGGAACGGGAAGGGCATGGCCTTCCAAGAGGTGCAGTGCACACTCTACAGCTGATCTTGCAAACACTTGGAAAACGGGCCTGCAGGCTTTAATGAGGGGTGGAGGAAATCCCAACATTGACAGAATCTACCTATTCTTGGCCCAACCTTCTTTCTCCAAAGCAGGCAAAGTGGGCATGAAGAATACTCTAACCAATCAGAAGGAGAATGATGTGACACTATCCAATCAAACAGACATAGATGTGAATTATCTCGTTACTTATTAATCCACGTGGGACTGACTAGTGGATAAGAGGCAATGCAGAGAAGAAAGCAGTTTGTTTGCCAAATGTAAAATCTCTGCACCAGCCTGCACCCTCTTTTGTGTTTTGTACCTTTCCTTATTCCCTCTGGCTCAGTCTTTTCTATGCCAACACCAACTACTGTAGGTAAACTACAGAAATCCTCAGCAGTGCAGCAGAGGCAGCACTAGCAGCCAGGGAAGGAGGGAGAGGCATGGGTGTAAGCTTTTAAGTCTTCATTGAGGTGTGGGGGCACCTGCTGCCTTGGCTGGTGATATTTGTGACCCAGGGATCCATCTGCCATTACCAATGTCCTGAAGGTCCACTGTCCCCAGATACCCTCTGCAAGAAGCCTTTGACTGCCTAGCTATCCCAGCACCCACAACGATGTCCAGGCACTACCACATGTGCTGAGCCATAAATATTTTCCCCTGGAGGAGGGAGAGAGGTGGGTATGGGGAGATGAAGTGAAGGCGAGTGTGGCAGCACAGAAGAAGCATGAGGTAAGAAGAGAAATGGGAAAGAAAAAAAAGTATGGGACTACTTAACAGAAAACTACTCAAACCCCAGTTTAATTTGATGTTCTTCACCAAGAAAATATGTCTTTCACTAGGCAATTGTGAAGAGCAGAACACAGAGGAATGATTGAAGCTCGGGAATAACAGAAGCAGAATCAGCAAATTGAACTAACCCTGAATGAGTTTTAAAATTTAGAGCTAGATGAATTGCTGATATGGTATTGTGGGAACTTGCTGATGGTCTGGCTGAAATTTTATTACTGTATCTTTGATGAATCCTAAACAAAAGCTGATGTGTCAGATGGGAGGAATGCAAATATTTTGCTTGTCCTCAAAATTGGGGAAACAGGGACACAGGAAAATAGAGTCGGGCATCAATAGATGATCATGATGACCAGCAAAGCACATTGAAACAAAGTTACTAGGACCCAGTATGCATTTGTTAAGAACAAGTCACACTGGATTAACACTGACCCTGACTAGGAAACAAATTACCGGTACATGTAAGTAAATATATAGCTCATTCAAAAATTTTCAATTCATGAAACTTTATGAGCAATTGACTACTTCTCCTAAAAAAAGAGTTCAACAAACTATGCATTTTCAGAGGAAGCAACAAGTATAATCAGACGACCTGAAACTAGATCCCAAGTTGAATGAAGGAAGAATTAAGCAATATTAATTTTGAAAAGTTAAAACTGAGACAATAGTATGTTACAACACACTTCAAAATATCTTAGAGAGTATCAAACAGGAGAAAATTAAGAAAGGACAGGACCTAGAATAATGGTTAACATTTACAGGTTTTGTTTAAAAATAATTATAATTGTTTGATAGTGGTATTAATAAATCAATGAAATTATGGGTTTCCTACAGCAATTAATCAGAGGCTGGAAGCTATTTTTTGTGGGTATTCTAATTTGGATTATAGCACAAAATAGAAGATTGTATGAGCTCTTCAAACATATGATTCTTAGGGAAATTTGCAAACTTTCTTCACTATGTTTTACTAGAAGAAACCTATTCCTTTGAACAATGAAATTTCAGTAATAGAAAGGCAGATTCTGTTAGGGAAAATATAACAGTCATTTAATAGCAGAATTAATTACTCTGGTTAATAGATGGAATGCTTTTAAGCAGAGGATATTGTGAATGTTTGAATGGAATGGGAAACTAGAATTTTCCTTTATATTACGTATTGTACTATTATAAAGCATAAGTAATATATTATTTGGGTTCAGTGGTATTTATTCAGTGTTGACTGGAGACTATTAATACTCTAAAGTTTAAAAAACCCAAACCTTTAAAGACAAAAATAACTTTATATCAATATTAACTATGATTTCCAAATTGTTAATGTTGGTAAGCATAAAGTTGTTAAAATTTTACATCAAAAGCTAAATATGGAATTAATAAACAATTGTAAAATACCAGGAAACTTCCAGAAGTTTGGGTATTACAAAATACCAGAATATGTTGATTCTAAGGATTTTTAGCTTTTTGATGTAAAATTTGAACAACTTTATGCTTATCAACATTAACAATTTAGAAATCATAGTTAATATTGATATAAAGTTATTTTTATCTGTAAAGGTTAGGGTTAGTAACAACCCTAACCTACCCTTCCTTCCTTCCTTCCTTCCTTCAACAAATGTAAAAATATTTTTATCTGGAGAACAATTTCCCCCCTGTTTTCCTTTTACATATTTTTATCAACTGATTGAGTGATATAAGACTTCATTGCTACATAGCCACCGGCAATAAGAAAAGAAGGATATCATTTTAACATGTCACTCTATAAAATTAGTTTATACTCAGAGCAGGCAATCTGATGACTTCCAGATGGTCTATATCTCCCAGAATTTCATGTCATTGGCCATATTTACCGGAGTAATAAAAATTGAAGTACAAAACATTTAGAGGGCACAACTTTTTTATATGACTTCGGTAACAAAATAATAATTAAAATAGCGCACAATATTAAACAGCATGACAAGAACAAGAACATTGATTTGTAGGTTTGGATTTTTCTTCATCTTTAAATTACCAAAGATATAATCTAAGAATCTAAAGGCAACTGTATGTTAAAGTGTAGTGTAGCCTGGCCATAGTCATGCTTAAACACACTGAATCAGAAAAAACTTTTATCTCCTCTATTTGTTATTATCTTATGCTTTTAAACCTGTTCTAATTGCCTAATTTTTACTTAATTTACCTTAAGTGCAATACATTATTGAGAAAATAATATATAAATAAGAAATAAATTGCCCTTCTTGGTTCTCTTAATTCCATTGGGAAGTGTTTTAAATATTTTCATGAAAAAATAAGATTAAATAAAATTCTTTTCAAGAATAGTTAGCTTTGAAATTAACTTTACAGTGTCTAAAATGATCTACCTATCATTTTAACAAGACAAATAAAAAATTTAAATTAGAAAGGCAAGAGAAAATGCATTCTGTACTATGGCCCTTTAAAAAAAAACCTGAAGTGGACAGACACTTTGATGATAAGACTTTGATCCGAAGTAACCAGGAACTTCAATGTACATCACTGAAGAAAGAGCTGCAATTTTGTTAGGAAGCTCTTTAGGCTATTATCCTATAAAAATACTGGCAAGGTGAGACTAAAAAAGAGTAAATGCATATCTAAAAGGGGCAGGGCTTGCATCCCAAGTGGTTGGGGTAGAGCTTTCACTCTTAACTCCACACCTGCTGTAGTCCATCCTTAAGAAGAATGCAGAAATGAACCTGATTCTTAAAAAGGAACACAGAACGTCCATTGACCCAAGTGAAATACTTTCGGCTGTAAGGATAGGCGGTACTATTGGATTTTTTCTTGAAGGCACTAATAGTAATAATAGTAATAGGACCCACAAGAATAATTCCATAAGGGTGTAATGGACTATAAGAGTTAAAAAAAGAGTTAAAAAAAGATTCTACATAGTTAAGACACGTTGCTTTGGGGAACTGTCATCTAAATGCAGAAAAAGACAGGAAGGAGTTTTCATCTGGTCCATGAAGAAATTACTGAGTAATGTAGTGATAATACACATTTACTCTGAAATATATAGTTTATTTGTATTTAATATATGTCTTACATAACAGTCTCCATTGATCATAAGACTTTGATCCAGAGTAACCAAGAGCTCCGAAATAGAGATGAGGACTGCCCCCTATAGTCGGTAACAGTTTCTAGGCTACAATCTGCAGGGATTCCTCTACCTTTACCTTACATAAAGGTGGTTGTCTGCCTGCTTCTGAACCAAGATAGTGTTTACCTTTTCTTCTAATTTAGCTTCTTCTACATACAATATGGTATTTCCTTGCCCAAACGCAACATGATGCTTAAAATACATTCCAAATATAAAGTTAGGAATATAGCTAGGGATCTATGTGTTTTGATGGACGAATTCCAATTAATTTCATTCTCATTTTAGACATTCAATAATCTTTGATATTAATTTCTTTCTTTGAAGCTCCACTATAATTGGTTGCCCAGCCAATAATGAAAGAAAACCCATAGCTGCTCTGGAAAATAGTTTCGCAAACTGTTCTTAAGGATAAGTAGACCTTCCCTACTCCCTCTCCTGTCCAATTGAATCAGAATCTTTATTTATGAAATTTAATTTATTTCATCTCTTTCATTCTTTAAAATCAAGAATAAATTTTGGCTACCTTCTGTGTGACATATTTCTTCCAAGTTTTTATGATTATATCTGTCCCTCAATTGTATTTTTAGTGTTAAACATTCCAAATAGCAATGGAAGATTAAATTTTCAATGTGTGATTATTCTCCTGACCCTTCTTCAAGTTTAACATTTTTATTGAGTTATAAGATAAAATAAGATACAGAATACAAAAGTAAATAGGGAAGCAGTGGGGTTAGGACCCTTCTTGAACCTGTTTCAGTTTCTCTGAATCTTTCTCACTGAGTACTTTGACTGAGAACTTAGAAGGAAGATGCGCCATTTTTTCATGATTTGGAAACTATATTTCTGTTAATTCCCATTCCAATTGTATTTGATCCTTTTGTAGCCACATTATGCTACTGATTCATATTTGATTTGAAACAACTACTATTTCAAATTCTTTCTCACAATAAAAAGAGCCAAGACAAATTTATATTTATCTCTTGTTAAATTTCATTCTGTTATTTCTTAGGCAATTTCTCTAACACATCAAGATAGCTTTTCTTTTTTTTAAAAGTTCTTTGAATAGCCATGTCATCCAATTTTGGACAATTTACAGATCTGGTAAATATTCACTTCATCTTTTCATCCATCTTATTAATAAAAATTGTTGAAGAATACAGGACCAATACTGAATCTTTTGATCATTTATAGAATACTTTCCCCAAATTGATAAGCGCTCTGAATTGACTTTCAAGCCCCCTATGTATTGACTTAATTATTATGTCATTTAACCCATATTTAATTGGAATATTCACTGTATCAACCATTTTGTTACAAAGAAGATAGATATAAGATATATCTTCTTCGTAATCTCCAATGAAGATATCTGATAAAAATAATAAGATTTATTTGGCAATTGTTGTTTTCTAATATTACTTATTTACTTTTAGTAATTATCACATTATTTTTAAAAGTGCTGTTTAGATCTAAAATTCAATTTTTTCTAATATTACTTATTTACTTTTAGTAATTATCACATTATTTTTAAAAGTGCTGTTTAGATCTTGAATCTTACTGGGTAATAATGACAGTTTGACTAGTCTTTAATTACCTGGATTTTCCTCCCCCCCTTTTTAAAAAAAAAAAAAACTTTGGAAGATATGACATTTATCTATTCTATGGGATTTCTCTAGGATAATACATAAAGGTTTATCCAGACCAGTAGCAAATTACAGAAGATAAACGTTCAGCCAAACCATCCACCAGAGCATCCCTTTAAAGCTGAAGACAGTAGTGTTAATTTCCACTGTTAAAATGTTTGATATAAATGCATAGCAGCACTATATATTGACAGTGAATTCAAACATAGAAAATTGAATTCTTAGATTGGAAAGTAATTGAAAATATGCACACTTCTGTTCATCCACTAGATTACAGCCTAAATTTGATAGCCAGTGTCCTTTTTGTCCTGGTATCATTTTTGATGACTCTAAATTGTTTTGAGATTGGTGGTGCACTTTTTTGTTTTCTATAATTTATTTATTTTTATAGCAAATATATTAAATGTTCATCTCACAAAACATGACTTTGGCAGCTTATAAGAATAGTAACAGACCATATTAAAATGCAAAATATTAAATATAAATGAAAACAAAAATAAAAAAATTAAATATGAAGTGTGAATAAAACATAGCATAAGTAGATTAATAAAGTATGTGTCCAGTTATATTATACATGTTAAATCTGAATTTTAGGGAATTATTTGATTCATTCTGAGTAACAATAAGGCCCATATAGTATGACAAAAGTATTAGAAAAGCAACCATGAATTAAATATATGAAAACATGGCAATAAAATACAGACTAAATCTTATTCCAGAAAGATAAACATTTTCAAATTTGTTCAACATCAGCAAATCCTTTCAAGAATTTTATGAGATCAATATGCAGACAAACTCTGATTAACAAATGAATCTTTTCAGTGTAGAATTATTTAAATAGCAACTCACCTTTAAATGATTGTCTTTCAAGATCTGAGTCTAGATGAATTGGAGGAACAAGATAGGAAACTTGACCATGATGTACTTGCCCTGTTGACAAACAGACCACATGAATTTCTAGCTCTTCTATTCATATTGGGAATCTTAATTCACCTCACTAAAATGATCTAATTACATTCAAATTAGGTAATATTAAAATTTATTATTAAAGGTGCTAATACAGGTAATGTAATGACCCATGAATGGACTAGGAAGTAATGTAAAAATAAAAATGTAATGTAAAAAAAGGAGAAAAACAATAAGGGAACGAAGGTTAAAGCTGTGTTATGAATTGGGGTTAAAGCTTGATCCCGAATGTCCTACTAGTGATAAATTATGTTGCTACCAAATTTCCAGTTCTTATGGTAGCCATACAAATAAAGGTTTACTTCACAATGTAACTTTATAATTTACATAAAACAACTACGTTCCACATTTGGTTCCCACAAATCAAGGATGCAAAAGCATGGCTTAATATAAATGTAAAAGAAGATGGTTAATGTTTGAGCTCCCTTAAACATTTCATTTATTCAATACTTTGAAGCAAAACTATTTGATTTTCATTTCCCAAATCATTTTTCAGAAGGCAGATTAGATCTTGATTGTTAAAATATTTTACCACATGAGTTATATATGATTAATACACACAAAACATTAATACATGTTTTTATATTATTTCATTCTGCCCATTGTTTGTAGATTTGGTTGCAGCAGTAATATTTTAATAAACCTAAATCATCCCCATTATTTATAATATAAATTCATATATAAATGTGTTTGTACATCTCTCAGAATTTTGGTTTTGATCATTTTTATTTATTTTGTTTGGAAGCAATGGAGTCATCTATCGTCTTATAATTTTATAAAGTTTTCCCTGATTAATATTTTTTTTAAAATATACATATTTCTATATATCTACTTTAACAGTTTCCTGATACCATCTTTATTTTGTTCTCATTAAGTATAATAATTTAAAACCACTTTATACAAAAACAGTTTAATAAATACTGTTTATCTTATAAATGTTTACAGTTTAAGCTATGTATTTGATCTTACAACAAGTGAATTTCTTTGAAACTATTCAAAATGTAATGGAGGCTAATAATGACCTTTCCTCTTCATTTGTACTTTAAATAACGGAAGGAGCAAATGATGGAAGACTTAGATATCAGACCGACATCAACAGGGTTAGAATGAAAAGTCACTGTGTATGAGTTGGGCAGCTATATAAGCTTGTTTTATAAACAAATGAACAAATAATAAGGCAGTTAAGCCAATAGGCAACTTCAGAAACCAGGTATGTAGGCTTACTACTTTGGATAATGGAATTCCTTTAGCCTGTGAATAAAGACTGACATTTCCAAAATACAGCACAACAAGAACACATTTCTAGGGTAGAAATAAGGGATTAACATCCTCCCCATTTAACCAAGATTCTATTAGAAAGAGGATCAAAGGTAAAAGAGAATTGAGTCCTCACTTTAATATTGTCACCAGTAATGAAGACCATATACATATCAATATATATATCCACTTTCCAAGATTCTGTAACTTAATTTTTTTTGCAATAAATCTGCCTTCTAAGAATTTATGTGAAAATTTTGCTATCTTTGTTATGAATTTCTATAGAGGGTTTGATATTTTGGTAAGTAAATAATTTCCCATCCTGAATCACATTAAAGAAAACCAGATCTGGAGGTAGCAAACCAGTAAAATAGTAAGGGTGTGGAATTTAACATATTAACAGAGATGGAAGGGACTTTGTATGTCATTTAGTCCAACCCCCCCCATCAAGCAGGAGACCTTACACTATTTCTGACAGATGGCAATCCAATCTCTTCTTGCAAGCTTCCAGTGATGAAGCTCCCACAACTTCTGAAGGCAAGCTGTTCCACTGGTCGATTGCTCTCACTGTCAGACCGTTCCTCCTTATTTCTAGGTTGAATTTCTCCTTGTTCAGTTTCCATTCATTATTCCTTGTCTGGCCTTCAGGTGCTTTGGAAAATAGCTTGACCCCCTCCTCTCTGTGGCAGTCCCTCAAATATTGGAACACTGCTATCATGTCTCCCCTGGTCCTTCTCTTCACTAGATTAGTCATGCCCAGTTCCTGCAACCGTTCATGTTTTAAATTCCAGCATAGTATATAAATTGTACTGTATATGACATTTATAATAAGATTGCCACAGGCAGAGGTTTGAGTGTATGCTTAGTATATCAAGCATACACATTCATAGGGTGCAAGTTAATTAATTCAGAAGAGCTGAGGCAATTTTAATTGCCAATGGGTGGAAACTTCAGGGATGAGATAGCATTATCCCTCTACTAGCAGCTGGTCTTCAGTTACAAAGAATAAGAGTTTAGGAGAAAGAATGTGTCACATGAAGAGATTGGGAATGAAATACAATGCTTGCAGCTGAACCTGCATCCTCTCAAAATGAGGATATTCTTCTACAATCGCAAACTACAGATCAATTTCAGTGATCTGCAAACTACAAAATACCTGAAAAGTACAAACCTGAAAGGTATGAGTTTGAATGTACAAAATCAGTATAAGTCTGTACATTGCACATTGTCTTTCCATGGTCACCGTATCTGTCCCAGGTCTTATACCTTTTTATTGGTTGGCAACAGCCAGTTCAATTATGGAATATGGAGACCAAGCCCTCCATTCTAAGTAGATAAAGCACAGTGAAAGAGTAGAATATAACAGCTAATCTAGAAGGCCACAAGGAACAATGCAGAAACCAAAGAGGTGGAGAAGAATAAAGAGTGTTTTTAATCAAGTATTAGATAGCTCCAAACCATGAACCAGGGAGCAGGAAACCTTGATTCGAAAGAAAGCATACTGGCAGCTTGATGGAATGAAAAGACCTAGTACAATACAGTCATCTCTGAATATAAACTCCAGAAGGATTGGAAAAAGACAGCGGCATGATGTATATCTTCTGTATATCAAGTAAACTAGGAAAAAGGCCAAATTCTACAGAATAACTCTGGAGGACAATTTCAACATGCCTTCCCACAATAATTTAGTGCTAGGCACAAGCCACTATTTATTAAGCCAAAATGCTCAGGTCATCTTGGGAGGAAAAATGAATTATTATTTTTGTGGCAGAAGATGCAGGGCAAAATTGGTATTATCAGCAAAGCAAACTGAAGAATCAGGATCTGATGTCAATAAATAGAGCTCTAAACCTTCCTGTCAAATAGGAAAACAGTAAATAATTGGTTTAGAAAGTATTCTTAAATATCTTGAATGTGAAATTGCTGAGCTTCAGTGAACAGATATGGTCTTAGAGAATGTTACATAGTTCTAGAGAAATACAACATGTCTAACATAATTTCAGTTTTATGATACTACGAGGTCCAGGTAACAGCAGCCTTGTTAAATATTCCAAGAATTTGAAAATGAATTATTGGAATAGCAATAGCAATAGCACTTACTGTGAAGAACGGTTGCAGGAACTGGACATAGCTACTTTAGGAAAGAGAAAGACAAGGGGAGACATGATAGCAGTGTTCCAATATTTGAGGGGCTGCCACAGAGAGGAGGGGGCCAAGCTATTTTCCAAAGCACCTGAAGGCCAGACAAGGAATAATGGATGGAGATTGATCAAGGAGAGATTCAACCTAGAAATAAGGAGGAACTTTCTGACAGTGAGAGCAAACAACCAATGGAACAGTTTCCCTTTGGAAGTTGTGGGAGCTTCTTCACTTGAGTCCTTCAAGAAGAGATTGGACTGCCATTTGTCAGAAATGGTGTAGGATCTCCTGCTTGAGCAGGGGGGCTGGACTAGATGACCTATAGATCCCTTCCAACTCTGTCAATCTGTTAAATCATGTCAGCCTTAGTCCTTCTCTTCACTAGACTAGCCATGCCCAGTTCTTGCAACTGTTCTTCATGTTTTAGCCTCCAGACTCTTAATAATCTTTGTTGCTCTTCTCTGCACTTTTTCTAGAGTCTCAACTTTTTTATAATGTGGGGACCAAAACTGGATGCAGTATTCTAGCTGCGGTCTTACTAAGGCTTTATAGAGTGGCATTAGTACCTCGCTTGACCTTGATAGAATCCCTGTTAATGCAATTTAGGATTGCATTGGCTTTTTTGGCTGCTGCCACACAGTGCTGTGTGTGGCAGCAACCAAACTCTTTAAGTTTGGGAGTTTTGTTTCAGGAGGGTTGTTATAGTGGGTTGTGAAAAATCCACAGCACTCCCTTATTTGCCCGCTACTAGCCAATATTCAGAGATACCTAGCTTCTTGCCATATTCACTTTTGCTTCTTTACTGCAAAGTTAAGCCTGCCTTGTCCCAAAGGTGCTTTTTCAAAAGGAAACTGGACTTTGTTTTTCCTTGAAGATGTTTTGCTTCTCATACAAGAAGCTTCTTCAGCTCAGTTCTTCAGAACTGAAGCTTTTGGATGAGAAATATCTTCAGGGAAAAACAAAGGAAGCCCAGTTACTTCTTGAAAAAGCATCTTTGGGACAACCATGCCCTAGATGACTGAGAATATCCATAGACAGTAAGTCCACCTTGTTTTCTTGACAATAAAAATGGAAGTGAAGCTGCACTGTGCTGTGATGGCACAGTGGTTAGAATGCAGTACTGCAGGCTACTTCTGCTGCCTGCCAGCTGCCAGCACTTTGGCAGGTTCAAATCTCATGGTTGAATCATCCTTCCATCCTTCTGAGGTTGGTAAAATGAGGACTCAGATGGTTTGGGACATAATGCCTCTTCTAAAGGGTTTCTTGGTGGTCTCCCATCCCAGTACTAAACAATATCACTATGGTTAGCTTCCTAACCCAGCCAAAATCAACCTGAGCTTTCGTATGTGGAGAATTCGCAAATTGAGGCATTCAGAGTGGACCCTGAGGGTTGTGCCAGGCAGAAAATGAATGTAACTGCGGAGGAAGAGAATGAAAGTGTGCATTTCACAATCAGCAAAAACAATTTTATTTCTATACATTCTTTTTCCTGCAAATAAGTGCAAAAATATTTTCCCAGCACTACATCATGGTTCTGGGTCTGTTCCCAACATTTTTAGACATTTAGCAAGTTTTGCTCTTAAAACAAGCCCTTAAGTTTCATTTTAGAAACTTTTCAGTTTATTAGGATTACTTATTTTTTTCCATGAAAACAAGGCCGTCCATAAATAGTGAAAAGAAAAAGACAAGATGGCAGGCACAGCACTGCAGTCCATGTCCTGCCTGGTTTGTAGGTGCATCTCCTATTTTGTTAAAACTCTTCCTGTGGGTCAAGACCAGCCCTGACAGCAGCAAGGATCTTGTGGGAGAAGGAATCGTGTTTTTAAAAAGTCTAATCAGGAAGAATAGAAATATGAGAAAAGTCCGACCTCAGTTCACCTCTCATTTTGCCTGCAAAAGCAAGGCTGTCTGGGGAATTATGGGAATTGATGTCCACACAGCTTCCATTTGCCAAGGTTGAGAAACACCGATAGTTTATTGATTTTAAATTGTTTTCATTTGAATTCTTTTCTTGCCGACCGATATTTTTTTTTGAGAAGAGCAGCCATACAAATTATGTAAACATAAAATATCACCAAAGAGAATTACTATTACATTTACATTTGTATGTTGTTTATATGCTACCTGGCTCTGGATGGTATTTTAACCATAGGATTATTTAATCAGAGGAAAGATAATCAATTTAACACCCTGTGAGGGTGAGGAATAAATGTGGGCCTATGAGGGCAATTCTAGCGGGGGGAAATCTCCCTTTGGCCTTCTGAATATTTCCTACTGAATACATTTTGCTGCGTTAGATTGCAGCTCCTCTCTCAAAACTTATACATCCCTTCTATTTTATTTATTCATTATCAGTATCCCATCTTTATTATGTTTACAAATGACTCAAGGCGGCAAACATATCTAATACACCTTCCTCTTCCTATTTTCCCCACAATAACAACAACACTGTGAGGTGAATTACACTGAGAGAGAGTGACTGGCCCAAGATCATCCAGCTGGCTTTCATGGCTAAGGTGGGACTACCATTCAGAGTCTCCTGTACACCAAGATTTGAGAGAAGTGTCATTTCTAACCTGCCTGCTATCCTAAAGGTTGAACAAAGTACTTCAGTGTGAAACAAGCGCTTCTTTATAACACTTTAATGTGTCAATATTTTTAAAAGGCCATCATCCTTGTTCCTTGCGCTTCCTCCTCTGCTGTCTGAGGTTTCACCCCATCACTAGTATCGTTTTCACTATCTCTGAGACTGCATGGTTGGCCCCGAACACCAACCCTGTCCACCAGGACGTCGCTGCTGAATGGAGTTTCCTATGTTTATGAAGCATGGAGGAATTACAGAATCTTTTCTCTCCCACTGAGCATCTTTACGGTTTCTCTCAGGGACAAATCCACTGGCGGGCCACCATTTTCCAACGGAGGTTTTCCCGCCCTGGAAGAGCTTTATGGGGCTTCTTGAGCGTGCAGGTGCACTACGCTTCCTGAGATGTGAGCGAGAAAGTAAGTCTTTTCACAAACGTTGAGGGCACCCCTGAGGCCTCTCCTTGTGTGGGGGCTCTTGTGTAGATCCCAAGCTGTGGCTGAAGATCTGCGTCCTGTCTAAGCGCTGATACGACTTCTGTACGCATCATTATTTCACCAGCCATCCTCTCTCGTTGAAGCTTTTGCCAAGCTCTAAATAAATATCTTGTGCAGTTTCTCGCCCTTGTGTGTTTAAAAGATGGCAGCTGATCCAGAAACTTGGGAGCATTCCTACAGCTTCTCCCCTTCGCTTGTGTTTGATGAGGAGGACATCTTACCCAATGAAACTTTTGCTGCAGTTGAGAGCATTTATCTGGCTTTCCCCCCCCTCCCCTCAGGGACTTGACCTGAACGCCCTTTTTCCCCGAAAAGTTTTTTCCACATTCAGTGCATCTGTACAGCTTCTCTCACACGCAGAACTTCTCATGTTTAATCAGAGTTTATTTTGCATTGAAACTTTTCCTGCAGTTTGGAGGTTTGGATGGTCTTTGGGAGGTTTGCTTTAAAACCAAATCTTTTTCCGTGCTCTGAGCAAACATGATTATTATTTTTTTAATTGTTGAGTGTTTTCCTGTGGAATAAATAGGGTTTGCTGTTAATGTTCTCAAAAAGTATATAATTTACGCAGTTATCCTTTACTGGCACATTCGAACACTGATAGTTGCACATTGTCTCTGGTGCCTCTTTAATTCCAGACTTTGTGCCCTGCTGAAAATTGGCTTCGTTTTAAACTTTGATCGCCGTCTTCAGGCAGAAAAGTTTCACTGGCTTTCTTGGCTGTGTGCCTTTGTGTTCCTGGTGGATCTACTGGCTTTCCTTAATCCTGGAACCCCAGAGAAATGATCGTTTGACTCCTTTTAATGGAATCTTCCAAAATCTATTTCTTCAGTTCTTCCCACCTGGAAGGTCTTCTCCTTATGAGTTGTCCCATATCCATCATATTCTGAGAGAAACAGAAGAAGTGTTTATGTCACATCGTCCCCCAACAATGAATTTAATTTAAAAAGTCG
>JANHFT010007958.1:69966-80332 GCA_032467955.1 Pseudoxenodon macrops | reverse complement strand
GCCCCTCCCCCTCCCTCCTCACCTGCCCTGTGAAGAGAAGGGCAGATGGAGACTGGTTCCATATTCCAGAGCAGAAGCGAAGCGCCCCTCTATTTGCCTCTTTTTCTGGCCCTTGTTGGGAGATGCGTGACTTTTCTCCGCTCCGAGATACTGGCTGGGCCCCTGGCTGCATCCAATGCTCCATGTTGTAATGGACTACAGGAGGAGGAGGACAGGATGCCGTCTCCCCCATGCTTGCTGCTCTTGCACTTAAACTTAGCATGCTGCACAATGGGGGAGATGGCGTCCCCTCCTCCTCCTCCTGGAGTCATTATGACCCAGAGCATTGGCTGCAGGTGGGCAGCCCAGCCAGTGTCTCAGTGCAGAAAAAAGTTGTGTGTCTCCCCCAACAGCCAAGGTGTGCACAGCACCAACAAGGGCCGGAAAAAGAGGCAAGTAGAGGGGCGCTTCACTTCTGCTCTGAAATACGGAGTGAGTCTCCATCTGCCGCCGTTGCCTTTCTCTTCTCAGGGCAGGCAAGGAGTGAGGGGGAGGGGCGGGCAGCCAGCCAACAGGGAGCCACAACAAGGGGATAAAAGACCTGCAGGAGAGGGCCCAAAGAGCCACACGTTGCCAACCCCCGGTCTAGTCAGACAATATCATCATGTCTTTAATAAAAATCAGGGTGCTGATTAAAATCTCTTCTAGCAATTATGGAACTGAAGATGGTAAAAGAAGTCAAAATTTGTATAGTTTGTTCTCCTCTTTGACTTTTTCATGTACAATTGATTTATGAAAGTTTGAATCAATTTGAAAATACTCACTTAACACTTTATACAAATATATATTCAAGGCATTATTTTCAACTGGATGAAAATTCTCTATTTCCTGAATATCCCTATAAACCAAAATGTATTTCAGTTGTGAGAAAATTAAGATTTTTACAGTTAGGCAAGAAAAACTAAGTGCATAGGTATAGAATAGGTGGCACCTACTCAACAGCAGTAAACTTGAGAGGGATCTAGGAGTCCAAATAGACAATATGAGCCAGCAATGTATTGCAGCTGCCAAAAAGGCCAATGCCCTGGGATGCATCAGTAGAAGGATAGTCTCAAGATCATGTGTGCTATTAGTGTCTCTTTATACTGCTTTGGAACACTGCATCCAATTTTAGTCACCACCACACAAAAAAGACTCTAGAAATGGTGTAGAGAAGAATAACACAGATGATAAGGGGGCTGGAGGCTAAAACCTATGATGAATGGTTGCAGGAACTGGGTATGTCCAGTCTAGTGAGGAGAAGGACTAGAGGTGACATGATTACAATCTTCCAATATTTGAAGGGCTGTCACGGAGAAGATGGGGTCAACCTATTCTCTAAAGCACCTGAGGAAAAGACAAGAAATAACAGATGGAAATTTATCAAGTTAGAAATTTCCTGACAGTTAGAACAATTAATCAGGGAAGATCTTGCCTTCAGAAGCTGTGGGTGCTCTATCACTGGAGGTTTTTAAAAAGTGACTGGACAGACATTTATCTGGAATGGCATAGGATCTCCTGCTTGGGCAGGGGGTTGGACTAGAAGTCCTCCAAGTTACCTTCCAAAACTGTTATTCTGTATTCTTTATCTACATTTGGAGGTTCTTTGAGTTAATGTATGCAACTTTTCCTAATGTAAACTATTGATAACAAATTCATTCTTATTTAGGACCTACCAGAAAATATAATTCCAAACGTATGGAGTCACTTGAGGTGACACACAAAGCAATGGGGCCAAAGCTAATCTTGACTGATGAGGAAATGAATCTTGGGATTAAGAAAAGAGAGGATGATTTATTACATATAATTCTTCCTCCTCCCCAGAGATAATTAATATTTCTGCACACATCTATATTTGATTGCATATGTACCTGACTGGAATTCTAATCCAAGGGCTTGACCAAAAATAAATTTGTATTATTTCAATCACTTAAAATAAAGCTGGAATGGACCTGCTCAAGTAGGAAACCCTATACAATTTCAGATAGGTAGTTGTCCAGTCTTTTCTTAAAACCTCCAATGATAAAGCACCTACAACTTCTGAAGGCAAGCTGTATCACTGGTTAACTCTCCTGTTAGGAAATTTCTCTTTAATTCCAAGTTGCTTCTCTCCTTGATTAGTTTCCATGCATTGTTTCTTGTCTTGCTTTCTGCTGCTTTGGAAAATTTTCTTTGCGTCAGCCCCTGAAATTCTGGAATACTGCTATCATGTCACCAGTAAAGGAGAATATTTGTAGCTCAGGGTTGAAATGAGGGCTCCTTGGTGCTCTCTGAGCTTGCATGTTTTTTTGCAGATGTTTCATTACCCTAACTAGGTAACATCACCATTGATAGTAAGGAGTGCTTTGCTGTCAGCTATTATGTCACGGTCACCACTAGTCCTTCTTTTCTCTAGACTGGCCATACCCAATTCCTGCAACTGTTCTTTATGCTTTTATCTCCAGGCCCTTCTTAATCATCTTAGTTGCCCTTCTTTGCACTTTTTCCAAAGTCACAACATCTTTTCTGTAATGTGGTGGCCAAAACTGGATGCAGTATTCCAGGTGTGGTCTTACTATGGATTTATAAAGCAGTACTAATACTTCACGTGATTTTGATTCTATCCCTCTGTTTATACAACCAAGGATTGTATTCGCTTTTTTGATGCTATCACATTAAAAAAAAGAGGGGGGGAATACAATCCTTGGTTGTATAAACAGAGGCATAGAATCAATGTGAAGGATTAGTATTTCAATGAATAGCTATTAATGAAGTATTTCAATGAATAGCTACTAATTGTGAAATATGGCACCCTATTTTCAAAATTAGTTGAACTCTGCATTTGAGAACCATTCTTGCTCACCCACGGGAAATATTGACATTACACACCCACATTCCTTTCTCTTCCTTGCAGAAATAGCAAAGAAGGAAAATCCCTAGATGGAGGGGGGGGGGGAGAAAGGAAATTGATGGATGCACATGGGAAAAAAGTAAAGTGAAAATGTGAGAGAATCAGGAAAGGGAAGGGACAGGAAAGGGGGGGAATGGAAAATGAAAAACCTTGTCAGACATATCTTGAAACAAAGTTGAATGTAAATAATAATTTTGGTACTGCTGTTTTGGTAAATAGAGGTATAACTTGCAGATTTTTCATACCATCTCCAAGGTGAAAATTATTAAACATATATTTTTGGAATTTAGTTCTTATTATATGTTCATTGAGAATCATTTTAGTTCCTCAGTGAAATTAAGAACTTTGGGGGAAATTGCCAAATCCACTTCTGGTTCAGAGTATTTATTTACCCAAACGGTTGAATTGTTCCTGGAAGAAAAATATCTGAGAAGTGTTTGTATAGTCCAAGAGGAAATCCACTCCCAGTTTAACCAATTTGGAATTACAGTACATCTATGCATACAATAAAAAAACAGGTTTGAAATTTGACCATCAAAGGGAAGTATGATATGACTAAGGATCAAGATTCATTGAAAAGCGTAACCAGAAATTCAGGGATATTCTTATTAATTCTTGTTTGCTACCCAAAGTTTCCTTTGATGGTAAGTAGAGGGGTGCTTCACTTCCGCTCTGAAATACGGAGTGAGTCTCCATCTGCCGCCTTGCCTTTCTCTTCTCAGGGCAGGCAAGGAGTGAGGGGGAGGGGTGGGCAGCCAGTCAACAGGGAGCTGTATATACATTTGTTTGTACATCCCTGTATATACATTTGATTAACAAATAATTTTTAAATTATCAGTTTGAGAAGAGAAATTACGAATCCATATACTACAGTTGATTTTAGTCAAAAGGCTGAGAATATATATAAATATACATTTAATGGTTTCTTCTGATATGAAAATCATTCATTCCTTTCTGCTACCAGAAACTATTTCAGAAATGCAAGACCAGATTCTATAGGTTCATAAAGGCCCTTGTGAAAATCAGTGAGGATATTCTGTCCTCCGAAATATAAAAACAAAATCCAGAATAGGACATTTTTTTATTTGTCAGTTTGTCTAATAATACTGGCAATATCCCTACATATTGCTTGATGAGTCTTACTATTCCAATTCATAAAGAAGGAAATAGAATGAAAACCTAAATATTTTAGGCCAATTAGTTGATTAAAGAGTCCTTAAAATGAATAATAAATCTCTTCTCTATAAATATATATAAAGAAAAGAAGAAAATAATTTCTGAATGAAAACCAGGCAGGTGGGAAGCACAATTATCACTGCTTTACTCTGCAGTAATTGTTAATAATAGGCTTAATAATAAAATATGATCTCAGTCAAGTACAGAGCAACATTCAGACAGGGTAGAATATTATTGTCATAATCTAATTTACAGTTCAACAATATGCTAACATGCAAATAGCAAATAACCAAAACTAATTAAATTGTTTCGAATAAGTGCTGTTTAAACAATATTGCAAAACTTATCAATTCTATCAGAAATTTCTGGATTTTGATTAAATAGAAGTAAGGATATATTTAAAAAGGGGTGAGGCCACAATAAGAGAGAATTTGAGAATTTGTAGAATACAGGTAGTGACAGCAGTTAAATTCCATTATTTCAACACCTCACATTATTTCATATTAAGAGATGTACTTAGCTATGGGGTATTACAGCTTTCCTCAAATAAGATTGACGGCCAAACCAAAGCCCCTTCATTATTTTGAGAGTCTTAAATTAGAGATTATAATTTCCCAATGGTAAAAGTTTTTTTTCTAGCAATCTAAGTATAAGGTAATAAAGGAGAGTATGCAAGCTCCTAATGCTTAGTGCCCCAAACATGTTGATCAAGAGTAATTTATTTTCTGTGAAATCTCAGTGAAACTAAGCACAAAGGGGAAATGCATGAAATAAATGTTTTTCTTTCTAAAACGTCCTTAATATATTTGCCAAACTATCCAAAAGGATTAAACAAGTCAGGCAGATGGGGCAAAAATCAATTTTAGCCAATATTATATCCAAGGTCTAACCTCAGTTGCAAGTCACTCAAAATCCAGTAGTAATGTGTTTGATATATTATGAAGAATTAAAGCTTTAAAAAATTTGGACTAAACTACTTCCCATTGACCAAAATCTCTGTTTAAATATTAGTGGGGATCATATAATTTGACTGTCATGTTTATTTTAAAGGAGGTCTGCTGAGCACCATTACTACAAACTAAGCATAATGTTGACATTCCTCTGGAAATTCTCTATACAACATTAAATTTTCATCTTCAATGAATTTCTTATATTAAATATTTTTCTAAGATGGTTATGTAGTAGAACATAACTTGATAGTGGCTTCCTTTAATTTGCCATACACATTTAGTTTGACCTTTAGTAAATACAAAGACTTTCATCTTTTGTAAAGTGATTCCTCATTAAAAGGCAAGAACTGTTAGTTTCCAAATAAATAAATGATTATTGGAAATATCTTTGCAAGTTTTCTAGACTTTGTTTGCCTTTGACTTAATAGTGTATAATTGCCAGTCAAAGCATCTGCAATTAATATATTATAATCACTGGTTCTAAAGTTACACCAGTGCTATATACCGTAAATAAAATAAAATCCTTCAATATTTTATTTTATTTTGTATTATATTTTTATTTGTTTCATGTGCTTGTTATATTTGTATCCTTGTACTTTGTTCTTTTTCTTTTTTTCTTTTTCTATTGCTATTTAAAAAGCAATAAAATTCATTAGAAAAGTTTTAGAATGGAAGGCATTAAGAACCTTAAAAAAGGATGATCTTTTGTCCCTTTTTCTTTTCAACTAAAAAATCTAGTACTTGAGCTTCCATCTCTTCAGTTTCCCCGCTCTATTTATTCTAGACTAGAAAGTACTTATTTTGATATATATTGATAATAGTGTCATTGACTCATTTTTCTTCAATCCGGTTAAGTCTGATGGTAGGTTCACAAAGACAGGTGAATTCTGCAAATAAGAATTAGTAATCAATCACTTAAACACCAAAATAGTGTTCAAGTGATTGAACACCTTAAAGTAAAAAAATAAAATAAAAAAAAGAACATGGGGCCAGAACAGTCAACATACATTTTATTTCTAATCGGGCTGATCCTGGAGCCAGTGCTTTATTTAGATTTGATGAACTATCTACTATAGGCCCTAAACTATATAAAGCTACCGGTAGGAAGCTAGTGTTCTCTCTTGGCCGCAGTGCTCTTCAACATCTTCATAAATGATTTAGATGAGAGCTTAGAAGGGGAAGTCAACAAATTTGCAGAAGATATCAAACTGTGGCAAATTGTTAACAGCCTGGGAGATAAACCCATGATTCAGAAGGATCTTGATAGATTTGAGCATTAGACCCTAGACAACAAGATGCAGTTCACTGGAGAGAAAAACAAGGTTCTGCTATTTGGGAGTAAAAAAACAGAAGCACAGCTGTAGAATAGGTACTACATGGCTCAACACTACTGATTGTGAGAGGGATCTTGTTGTCTTGGTGGACCACCACTTAAGTATGAGCCAGTGGTGTATTGCAACTGCCAACAAAGCCAATGCAGTTCTAGGATGTATCAACAAAGGGATATAGTATCAAGATCAAGAGAAGAGAAGTGATAGTACTGCTCTATACTGAGTTAGCAAGGCCACACTTGGAATATTCTGGTCACCAGTACAGAGAAATGCAACAAAGATCATAAAGGGTCTGGAGGCTAAACTATATGATGAAATGTTAAAGGAACTACCAGTAGGATGTTTGGTCTAGTGAAGATAAGACTTATTAGGAGTGAAATGATAGTTATTGTCCAATACTTGAGAGCATTTCACAGGGAGGAGAGTGTCGACTTAGTTTCCCAAGCAAATGTGAGCAAAACAAGAAGCAATGGGTGGAAGTTTGTTAAAGAGAGATCCAATCTGGAACTATGGAGAAATTTCCTGACAGTAAGAATCAATGGAAGAGTTTACTTCCTGGAATTGTGGGTGCACCATCACTTGAGCATTTCAAGAAAATATGGACAGCCATTTGTCTGGGATAGTATGAAATCTCCTGCCTTGGCCAGGGAGTTGACTAGAAGACTTTCAAGGTCCCTTCCAAGCCTTATGATTCTATTATTCCAGGCCTAAACAGTAGCTTTTTTAGCTTATGCCTAAATTTGGCATTGCCTGGTGTATTGCACAAAGAACTACTCACTCAAGAAATATACAGCAGAGTGCACAGAAACAACATTGTGCTTTTGAACTACTCGTAGATAGTCTAAAAATAATACCATGGTTGATTGTATCAAATGCCACTGAGAGATCTAGCAGGACGAGAAGAAGTTTGTACACAGATACTCATTCAATAATATTATATGGGACTCAGTCTAACTCATCTGCTACACAATGAATGCTTTTTCCTCTTCCCACATTGAAAAATCTATGTAAAGAATAGATAACGATAAGGCCCAAGGGCCTTACACAAAATAAGTTTACTGAAGAATTTGGGCTTTTCCCCCTGGGCTTCCAGCAGCATTCCTACAAGTAGAAACTGTTGTATCTTGTATAATAGCAAGAATTACTAAATCAGTATTTTAACCTTGAAAGATGATGCTTCAAATGTCAAGATATCACTTATCTATTTCATACTGTCAAAAATAGTTGGGATCAGGAGGCTGAGTTCAAATTTGTCCATCAAGAGCAAATCTGAATTATATTACTCCTGCCCTGAATGTATTTATTTATAATAGAGTCAACCCACGGACCCAGATTTATGACTATGATTTGGGGCTAACTTGGAAATCATCAACAGCTTCATTTTTTCAAATGGTATCATAAATTTAAAAGCAAGCATGATAAATCACCCTATTTTCCAAATTTATTCTTCCCTTTCTTACATTAAAATGTATCTCAGGCCTCCAACAATCCTCTATGGGATATTTGTTCACATTTCCTTGGTTCATTATGAATCTATCTATTATAGGACAGAAGCTGAAAAAAAATCACATTATTTATTCTCCTCCCAATTATACGCCACCTCAATAACGATTTTCTGGGACCATACTTGGCAGTAGAATAGTTCTTCAGATACTGACAGTAACGAAACTTTTGAGGGATGAGAATTCATATAACACTGGACAGCTCCCAAGTATATGTAGGAGACAGAAAATACTGGGCAACTTCTTTTTGAATTCTAGCTCAATGAAAAAGAGATTAATACTAATAACTTTATATTTGAAAATATAGTTCTACTGCTTTCAACTAATTAAGATGTCCATATATTCATACCTATTTTAATGTGTATACTTCTATATTGAAAAGGTAATTTGTAAAAAGTTATTTATTTCTAGCTCTGTATTTTTATACGTTTTATTTAATTATGAAATAATGCTTCCATAGATGAATCTGTCCTGGACAGAAAAGTGTTGGTGGTAGTGGAGAACCAACAATTGTATTATTTATCTGGTGAGTTTATTGCTTACTTCTCTATATGAAAGTTTTCATCTAATGAATGTTTATCTGGAAGTGAAACATGCTTTACACACTTTACATGACACTAGTAACTGTGACTGATGACCTATGTTGATACCTAGACAGGGACAATATGCTTGACTTGGTCTTTTGAACTTTTGAACAGCTTTTAACACCACGGATTCATGGTGTCCTTCTAGTTGGCTGCAAAGATTAGTGATTGGAGGCACTGTCTGCAAATGGTTCAGTTCCTTCCTTAGCAGTTTGTTACAATCAGTGGTAGTTGGAGGAGAGAGATCAGTACCATGGTTGCTCCTTTGTGGAATGCCCCATGGGTCAATGCTCTCTCTCTCTTGCTATTTATCATCAACATGTAGCAGCTGGGAGACATATCTTATGATTTGGGGTTCAGTATCATCAATATAACATGGTATCCAACTACATATGGCAACCTTGTTCAGGCCAGAGAAGCTGTCAGTCTTGGTGCCTGAGGGCTGTATAAGTGTGGATGGAAGGAACCAAAAAAAAGTTTTTTTAAGGAAGAAAGAGCTATTGTTTATGCATTGGGGCTGCTCTACATCCCATTTCATCTCTATATGGGGTTACTGAAGAGCAAGTCCATGGCTGTGTGTGTGTGTGTGTGTGTGTGTGTCCCCTCCTGTACTCAGGGCTCTTGCCAGTTCAGCATGTAGAAATTGTGACCAGGGTGACCTTTGGCTAGTTTTAACTAGTGCACCAGTTGTAGTCTTACTTTGGATGAGAGGACCCAACTATAGTGGCTCATACCCTCATAACCAGCTATTTAAATCAACACAACTTATTCTACATGGGGTTGCCTTTAAAGAACATCTGAAAGCTTCAGTTGATACAAAACGCATTGGCTCAGGTTCTCATACTAGTCAACTACTAGGCACATATTGGATTGATTTTGCAGGCCTGCATTGGCCTCCCAGTACAGTAGTGGAATTTAAGTGCTGGTATTAACCTATAACGTCATGTATGACTTGGAACCTAGTTATCTGCAGGATTACATCTCCCTATTAGAATAAATCTTAGTATGCTGGGAGAAACAACTAATATTCCCCCATTTTCAGGTGGTAAACGGCTGAAGCCCAGAAGTGCTGTTTTTTGGTGATGGAGCTGGCCCTCTAGAATGACCATCCATTAGAGATTAACCTTTTCTTTAGCATTGTTTGCATTTTATTTGGGTTTTGTCTCTTTTATTTCTATGTTCTTTACATGAATAAATTGGGTATCTTGTTTGGAGGAATATCCTCCAATATCTGCTCAGGTTTTAGACAAAGCCAATCCACTATTGATAACTGCTTTGTCTTGAACCATCTAATTGCCAAATATGCCTATAAGAAGAAACCCCTGTATGCTAATTTATAGACCTTTCAGCAGCATTTGATATGGTAAACGGAGAAGTACTATGGAGTAAACCGATATCTCTTAAAAAAGAACTTAGACTGCTGGCTTTGATTAAAGCCCTTTACACAAGTACCTATTTGAGGGTGCGGTATGGGATTAATGGGGTTCCGATTAACAGGATTCACACAAATAAAGGGGCAAGGCAAGGATGTATCCTGGCCCCATTATTATTTAGTTTATATATCAATGTCTTGCCAGGGTTAATGAAGGATTCCAAGGTACACATGCCAATGATCCTAAATACTTACTGTAACAGCTTGCTTTGTGCTGATGATATGATTTTATTTTTATACTAGCTTCGCTATGAAACTATGTGATGGGGCTTGATAAATTGACACTTAAAGCTTGATAATTAATGAGAAGTTAAAAAAAGGACCGTATTATTTGGTTAGAGATAGTAAGCTAGGTTTCTGTTACAGATGAAGACATTATTTGCATTGCATAGACTTTAAATTTGTTCCTCAGATGAATTGCTCAGGACCTCCCTGTAAACAACATTCCTGGTTTTGCTCTCTGGCTGGAGGATGACCAGGCTG
>JANHFT010007958.1:43192-54802 GCA_032467955.1 Pseudoxenodon macrops | reverse complement strand
ATAGAATAGAATAGAATAGAATAGAATAGAATAGAATAGAATAGAATTCTTTATTGGCCAAGTGTGATTGGACACATTTGGTCAATCACACTTGGCAAATAAAGGAATGTGTCTTTGGTGCATATGCTCTCACTATACATAAAAAGACAAGATATATATTGAAATAACACATCTGTCACAATTATATTATCAGTGGATCTAAGAAAATCATTTCATTTTAAAAGTAAATTAGTTTTGGGTATATACAGCCGTTTCTTATAAGTATATCACCCATAATGTAGGACATATATTTTGCTTTTCCAAAAGCATCAATGTCATTCTGACAAAATGAAAACAATCTTTGTTGACACAATAAATGGTTAAACATAAAAAAAATCTAGATTTCTTCTCAAACACAATCTTGAGTTTAAATTGGCAGAATGTACCTTCCTTAACCAGATATTGTAGATTTCAATTCCCACCCAGCAGAATCCAATATATATGATTGCTTTATTAAATTCTTCTGCTTTATATAAGTTTATTTTCTATCAGGTCAGGTATGCTTCCTCCAATTGCTTTTCCAAGGCAACGTATTCTATTGATCAATAGATCTCATTATTCAGGCAGGAATTTTGAAGATCATCAGGTTGGGATGCATAAAGTAATGGACACAGTGTTGGAGAAACATGGATGGAGAGACAGGAATCAGAGGTGGGTTCTGAATCTTCTTACTGCCAGTTCGCCCAGGGTCGTGCCTCAAGCGCGCGCATGTGGCAATCAAAAAATAGCTTCTGAGCATGCGCAGAAGCAAAATACAAAATGACAACGCCCACGGAGATACCGAAGGAACTGGCTCCGTGACGTCATTGCGGATTTACTACCGGTTTTATAGAACCAGATAGAACCAGTAGGAACCCACCTCTGACAGGAATCATAACTAATGTCAAAAGAAGACAGGGAACCGTGTAATGACTTGCAAATTTGCACAATTTTATTAAAGAATGATTATGAATAAATGAGCCAGTATGCAGAAATACTTTGAATCACTCTGATGTATAAAACATAGGTTAAATCTGTTTTAAATTGTTCATCTTAAAATGTGGCTGTATTAGCAAAACAGGAGTTACCCTTAATCGTAGGGCTGTCAAAGGTACTCAAGGTTCTTTATCAGGCTGGTACTTATTTGAATAAGAACCTAGTGACATCTGGTGGCAAACCACATATCGCCTCATAAAAGATGGTTCAGCAAATTATGTATACTGTGGCTTGACCTATTTTTGCTAATAGATTCCTCTTTCATCCTTATTTCTGTGAAAATCATCTTGTTTCTCTAATGAGCCTGAGTGAGCTGTAGATAACAGCAATATGCTGCTCTGGTTAATATCAGCTGTCCTCATTTTTGTCAAAACAGCTAGAAAGTAATCTGTCTTAAAAGGGGGCTTTTCTGATCTTTTTATTTTTTACCAACATGATCCTTTTGTTGTTGTTGACTGTATGTATTGTCAGACCTACAACCATATTTCTGTTGTATCTTTGGCCTGCCATACTTTCTATTATTCTACTATGCATTTTCTATTGTGGGAAAATGGGAGGGGGGATTGTACGGAGCTGGGAAATATGTAGCTCTAACAAAATTCTTTCTAGAAAGTCAAGGTCATCTTTTGTCTCTGCACCTGAACGGAACTGGATGGGTGGAACTGCCAGCTTGGCAGTGGACGATTGGACTATGTGATGGACTTGTGGGTGTGGGGGACAAGATCTTGAACGTTCAACTGGGTGGTGGAAACCTGGGAATCTTCAGATTCGGGTTTTCCCCAGATGTGCCAACCTGGCTCTCTTTAATAAATTGGAACTTCTGAGGAACGCTTTGCCTTGGACTCTTGATTTAATTTTGGATGCTATTTGGAACGCTGACACTTGTCTTTTAAACCATGGTTTTTGCAGGACGAGCCAGACCTGCCACCGAGTTCTTCTACCATCCTCTAAAATTAGATAACCTGAGAGTCCCCGTCCCGTCCTCCACTCAGTTGCCGGAGGTGCCACTGTTAATCAGGATAATCGCCAGGGTGTAACCCCGGCTGTCTGGAGGCACGCAGGTAACAACGCCGGTAAACAGCTTGCTTTACACTCTTGCGGCTGCAGCTCTTTTTAAGCCAAAAGAAGGAGGAGGAGATCAGCAATTTGCATCTTCTTAATTTTTTTTTCCCGTTGGCTTCTTTCTAGTGGCAAAGTCTCAGTCCTCCTGGCCTCCTTCCTCCTCCTCCCCCCCCCCCCGACTTCCCTAGCTCTGACGGAGCTTCTGGCAGAAGCCAGGAAAGACGGAGCAGATGGCAAAGATTAGGGACAGGAAACTCTGCCATCGGAACAGACAAAGGGTTTTTCCGTGTGTTTCCCTGCGTTTGTGTGTGCGAGAGTGTGCAATTCGATGTGAACGCGTCCTTTCTCTTCTCTTTCTTTGGGATATGCTCTGGACGGAATGGGACAACTTGTTACAGCCAACTCTTCACAGTCAACTCTTCACAGTCAACAGTCAATTCGCCATGGCCAACTCACAACGGTCCTACGGCCAATTGATCAATCCAATTTAATCGTTTAGAATAAATTTAAAAAACGCTTTCATGTTTTGTCATTCAGATTTCATTTTGTCCTTCCTTTTGCATCCTTTAATTATTCTATTCCACCATGTCTTTAATATCAGAGTAACTCTTTTCCCATGGGGATTTGGCTGTGGCGAATTGGTCCTTGTGAGTTGGTGGTGGAGAATTGACTCTTGTGAGTTGGCCATGGCGAGCTGGTCATGGTGAATTGACCCTTGTGAGTTGGCTGTGACAAGTTGGTCGTGGCGAACTGACCCTTGTGAGTTAGTGGTGGTGAATTGACTTGTGAGTTGGCCATGGCAAGTTGGCCATGGTGAATGGACCCTTGTGAGTTGGTCATGATGAGTTGGCCATGGCGATTTGACCATTGTGAGTTGGCGGTGGTGAATTGACTCCTGTGAGTTGGTCATGATGAGTTGGCGGTGGGGCAATTGACTCCTGTGAGTTGGCTGTGGTGAGTTGGCCATGGCGATTTGACCGATGAGTTGGTCATGGTGAATTGACCATTGTGAGTTGGCCATGGCAAGTTGGCCATGGTGAATTCTCATAAGACCCACTCTGGAGCACTCAGCCCGAGAGGTGGAATCCTGAGGACTATACCTCTTTTCTTACCTACATACCCATCCTCACCAACATATACAGGTACCCCTCGACTTACAACAGCTTGTTTAGTGACCGTTCAAAGTTACAACTGCAACTGGAAGAAGTGACCTACGACCATTTTTCACACTTACAACCGTTTGCAGCATCCCCACAGTCACATGATCGAAACTCAGACGCTTGGCAACTGACTCGCATTTGTGACGGCCGGATTGTCCCCGGGATCATGAGATTTACCTTGTGTGACCTTCCAACAAGCAAAGTCAGCGGGGAAACCCAATTCGCTTAACAACCACGTTACTAACTTAACCACGGCAGCCGTTCACTTAACGACGGTGTCAAGAAAGTGGAGCCAAACTCATTTAACAACTATCTCACCCAGCAACAGAAACCATGCGTTCAATTATGGCCGTAAGCTGAGGGCTACTTCTACGCCCTTGACATACAACCGTGACTGAGCCCACGATAAGTCGTGACAAGTTGTAAAGCAGGTCACCCTATGGCCGGATCCGATTTTACAATCTTTTCTATTTTTTGCATCAATCACTTTTTCTCTCTCTCTCTGAGCTATTCCAACTTCAAACGGCCACTAAACAAAAGAGTTGTAAGTCGAAAGTTACCGGTGAACTTGAATCTATTTCTGGCTTCTCTCAGCTGGGAAAGAGTCCAAAAGATGCTATTTGTGTATTATTTCACTCCAGAGGGTCAAACGCATTGGAAGTTTTAACTGGCACCTTCCAGGGCTAAATAAATTTCCCCAACATGCCAAATGCAAGAAAGGAAGAACTTCTGGCCCAAGAACAATAATTGTCAGCATTTAGCGAATTCCAACTTGAATTCCAAGGAATCATGAAAAGGAACTGTACTGCAGTCTACATTTTTTTAGCCAGTAACCTTCACTTCACCCTTACTTCTCCATTACTACAGGAAGTCCTCGACTTACGGCAACAATTGTCCGTGACGTTGCTAAGCGAGACAGTTGTAGAGTGAGTTTTTGCCCGATTTTATGGACCTTCCTTTCCCCAGGTGCTACGTGAATCACTGTGGGTTAGGTTATTATTCATTTAGGAAATGTATATGCTATAAAGATAAAGTTTCCCCTCGCACATACGTGCTAGTCGTTCCTGACTCTAGGGGGCGGTGCTCATCTCCGTTTCAAAGCCGAAGAGCCAGCGTTGTCCGAGGACGTCTCCGTGGTCATGTGGCCGGCATGACTCAATGCCAAAGGCGCACGGAACGCTGTTGCCAAAGGTGGTCCCTATTCTCATCAACCCCCTGCAACGAAGTGTGAAAAATTGTCATTTTTTTTAGGGCCGTTGTAACTTCAAGCAGTCACTAAAGAAGTGGTTGTAGCTTGAGGATTACCTGTATTGTTGTGGGGCAGTTGGAGTCCACACCTCTTAAAACATGGTGAGACTAGGGAATTCTGGGAGCTGGAGTCCCTGCGTCTTCAAGTGGGCAGAATTGGGAAGGCCGCTCTGAAGAAGGAGGGGCCTTCTGAGACTGACCCTCCACCCCTCTGCTTCAGGGGAGGCTCCCCATGGAGATTGTGGGTGAATATTCCCCTACTCTTGAACCCCTAAGGGGCCCGCCAGCCCTCCCAGTTTAGCCTGACTCTTGAGGAATGCGTCATGGCAAGGCCTCCCGTTGTCTCTACAGCCCACGCTGTTGGCTCTCCTACCTAAAGGTCAATTGAAGCCAAAAGATGGAGGTGGTGGCAGCTTGACGTAGGTCAGGAAGACTTCAACCAGGCTGGGTGGGGACTTCTGGGAGTTCAAGTCCACAAATCTTAAAAGGTTGGACACCTGTGACCTAGACAAGTGCATCGCTGCCTTTTAGTCATTTCCCATCCTTGTGGGCTGAGACGAGCAGACGAAGCTCTCCAAAGACTTCCTAGCTGTCCTTGCCCCCCTCCCTCCTTCCTTCCCTCCCTCGCCCCCCTCCTCTGCTTTACTCTCACATGCAGCAAGGCTCACTTCCTCAAAGCTGGTGAGACAGCAGCACCCATGCGTTCAGCCACCCAGGGCGGGTGCTTCACGCGGCACGTCTGTGGTTTTGCTGAGGGGCGCTCTGGAGAACACGGATGGAGCTAAATGCAACCAAGGACCTGCCCAAGAACGAAGGGTGACGCCACCAGGTTCTTCTGGGCTGTGAAAAGAACCGAGGCCAGACTTAACATCTGGAAAGGGAGCGACCCGACTTTGCACCACAGGAAAGCGAGAGAGAACTGCCTGTAGGTCGCAGAAGGTCCCACGCTGGGGAGGCGGAAGTCGTTGGCAAACCAAGGCGACTTTGCTTTTTCTGAAGGAAGCTCAGACGTCAATCGAACAGCTTCTCTCCGGGGCTCATCATCTGGAGCAGGGAAAAGGACCCACATTACGGGGGTGGCCCTGGGTGGATGCGAACCTTACACCTGGCGCTGGGATGTCTCTCAAATTTCCTCGTCACTGGGATTTCCATCTGAAGAAGGAAATATCCAAAATAGGTATTCTCTCTCTCTCTCTCTCTCTCTCTCTCTCTCTCTCTCTCTCTCTCTCTCTCTCTCTCTCTCTCTCTCTCTCTCTCTTTCTTTAATGAGTCAAGGAGGAGTCAATAGTAGCCCTAGATTTTGTCTTCAGGGAGATCACTGTGTAAAGGCTGTGAAAATGTGGAGTTGCTCCTTTTCTTGGCTGTGTAGAAGTTTCAACCCAGGTGAGCCACTCAAGGCGTCTCCTCTCCTCCTCCCTCCTCAGCCTGTCTCTTGTGGGTCTGCGGGTCGGTGTGGGTTTTGAAAGTGTCCTGCTGAGGCCCAGCCCTCCTCCTCGCCACAGGCAAATGTTGCCCCTCGAGACAGAAGAATTGCACCTACTGATAGGCCGTTCCAGGCTCTGATTTAAATGCATCGCCCAGTTGAACGAGGTTCTCCTGCACTTCCGTGTTGCAGGCAGGTGGTTTTTTTTGTTCTTGCAAGATCTTGCTGTGGATTTTGGGCTTTATGCCGATTTGGGATCTGTGGGGTTCCATGGTTCCGTTCTCCACAACCTGGAAGAAACCATTTCTCTCTTTCCCCCCCGCCCCCCGTCTTTCTGGTTTTCTAACAGCTGGAGGAGGACTCTTAGAGTTGTCCCATCCAACCATTATTATTATTATTATTTTTGCCAAGAAGGAACCCCCCAAAAGGTTGACTGCATCCGTTTCTTGCTTTTCAAATCACTTTTCAGACTGTGTCGATGAAGGGAAGGTGTATTGCAACAGGAAGGGAATCTTGGCTGAAGGCTGAAGTCTCTGGCGGATCAACCCTTTGTGCCGTAGCATCTCTGTTGAATCAGGGTTCTAGTTGCGCCTGCAAAATCTCTCATTTTGAGGGTGCGCTCTTTGCTTTGAGCATTTAAGCCAAAACTTCTGTCCCTCGAGGCCTCCTGGAGTCATTCCCCAACGAGCCTTCAAGTGGGTCCTGCAGGAAACGGGTGCTGTGCGTTGTGATCTCATGAGTTGTTTTCCCCAAGGATCCCTGCTGTGCTAGGTCTGGGCACCTGCCAGCGGACAGGATCTGATGCTAACTTTCATTTTGTCATTTGAGAGGCATTTTAGCTCACTGCTCCCCAGCCTGGCAAGGAGGACTCTGTTCTGCTTGCAAGAAACTTCTGGAGAAGTTAGTGGTCCTGTGGTCAACCATGGTTGACTTACTGTTCTCCCAGCGCCTTCCCTTTTCCCTCCAACTCCCCCCCCCCAATTTTCATTTCCTCTCCCTTCAGTCCTCCAGTGCAGCATTTCTCCCCATCGTTTAGGGAAGAAACATTTGATTTTCAGCTTAGTATTTGAGGCCTTTTGTTCTCCTTGTCCTTTTTTTTCTAAGTAAAGATTTTTGTACCTTTGGAAAAGTTGGAATTCCCCACACTTGCAGATTCCTCCATTTTAACGTGGTTGTGAGTTTTTACGTATTTGCAATAGCTTTCTCTAGGAGAATACTAACCTGCAAGTTGTAGATTAACGCTGTTTTAGACGACGGTTTTGAATGGCAATGAACCAGGAGAACAAACCTACGTAGAAAGGAGAATATTGTGCTTCCTTAAATCGAAAGTGGTTAGTTTTAGAATAGAAGAACAGAGTTGGAAGGGACCTTGGAGGCCTTCTAGTCCAGCCCCCTGCTAAGGCAGGAAACCCTACACCGCTTCAGATAAATGGTTATCTAACATCTTCTTAAAAACTTCCAGTATTGGAGCATTCACAACTTCTGGAGGCAAGTTGTTCCACTGATTACCGGTAATTGTTCTAACTGTAAGGAAATTTCTCCTTAGTTCTAAGTTGCTTTTCTCCTTGATTAGTTTCCACCCATTGCTTCTTGTCCTGCCCTCAAAAGTTGCTAATTCAACTTCTGAATTAATTTCCAAAACATGAGGGTGCTCATAGTCTGCTCTGATAACATTTTCTAAATACCATTCATAAGTAGGTCTACCAACCTACTTTGTCTGTCAATGGCTAATAGACATGAATACAACTATTGAAGATAATCCTAGAACAAGGATGCACATGGCTGCCAAACACTTCAAAGGTGTGTTATAATCCTCCTTCCCTCCTTTGCACACTCTGATTCCCTCACCCCACCTTTCTCCCTGCATTGCCCTCCAATCCCCACTCTTTCTTATTTATATATTACCATTGTTGGCTAAGCTAATTGATCACCTGTGATTCTTTCATTCAAAAAAAGCAAATCAAAAGCATAGCTATCCTATCTTGTAAAAGTGTCCCTAGAATCTATTTTCTTTCCTATGATTAATACAGTTCACATTAAAAATCAGAAGAAGAAACAAACAAATATTTGATCATTCAGATGACACAGATTGGTTCCACTACAATCAGCAACCAAAGCCAAATGAAGGCAAATACCATTCAAAATATATTTATAGTAGTCATTATCCCAAATCTATTTGTAGCATTGCAAAGCAATCTCTTCAATCCACCTAATATAGCATAAATCCTATACATGCTAACTCAGAAGAAAACCTCATTTTTTTAATGTGGCTTATTCTCAAGCAACTGTCAATAAGATTGCTGCCTGATTTAAATACAAGCAATGTTTTCTTTAAAAAAAAGAATCCTTCTGTCTAGAAAGCATTTACAAAAAGGAATGGCTGCATCATATCACTAAGTGTACTCTGAATTCCTTCCTGCGTATTTCTGTTCTAAAGCACAGTGGCAACAATGAGACAACCTAACCATCACTTTTACTGAAGATCTATCAAATTTAGCAATTCCTATATATTGACACTGCATTTATTAATTCAATAAATGCCTGAAAGTCTATGGCAGGGCTTCCTTTGTCCTCATTTCAAGTATTGACATTGGTCCAGAACGTAGCAGTACACACTCTCCCTCTGCAGAGCTTTAGAGTCAGTTCAAATGAACAACAACCTCTGAAAAAGTCAGTTATTTCCTGAATTCAAATGTTTGACCATTGATCCACCACCATGGTCAATTCATGAGGTTGACAACTGTCCCACGTTTATGACTGGTTGTAACATTTTTTTTTTGCTGATTTTCAGGATTTGCACTTAAGACCATAGTGACTCGACTTACAATAATAGTAGGATCTTGTCATGTGGTGGCTTACAACTGCAATGACGTACAAAGGAAATTCCAGTTGTAATTGTGGTCATAAGTCAAGGACTATCTGTATAGCAGTTCTGCCTTATGACCAGAGCTCAATTCAAGCTCTTAATGCTACTGTTTTAGGTCCTGGGTTACTCCCAGTTCCTGTCTGTCATGATCCTGTTTTGCATGTTCCACCATCACATTTGATGCATTTTAGGATCTACCGGTATGTCCTCAATGATAAAATACTCTTCATCTCTATTCCAGATCCTCACATTCTTGGGTAGAAGTGGTTGTGAGCAGATTTTGAGAATGGCAGAAAGGTGGCTAATTGTAAATCTTATAAGATGGTAAGTAGGTAGAGATTTTGTAGATGTGCAGCATTATTTTCATTGTGATTATAATTTGGCATATATTGATTTTATTCTTTGTTAATTCTTTTTATTATGGTTGGAAAGTGACCCAATGGGGGTGTATTTAAAAAAAAAAGTTTTGTTTGTTTGGATGTACCCAGGAGAATGCCGCTTCCTCTTCTGAAATATGGTTGAAACACTGAGACAAAAGTCCTTGAGGCAGAGAGATTGAGCATGACTCTGAAGAATAATTAAACTAATAATTTAAACATGATTGCACTGGCATTATACCTCCCTTATGATTATGTTTATATTATTGCATTTTTGCTATGAGCCAGTTAGAATTGGAACAATTCAGGTGGTATATAATCATTCCAATATATTTTTAAAAATGAGAAATAAATAAATAAATAGGAGAACAGTTTCCTCTACCAGTATAGTCTGATCCCAAATTTATGGCTAACTTTCTACAGTGTTTTCACTCATGCAAAATGGTAACAGTCAGTGGAATAAGAAAAGTCTCTAGAAAGTGAGTTATGGTAGGGGAGGTAATAGCTAGTAAAGAAGGCAGCAGAGAACAAGAATAGAACAGGCAGGGTGAAGAAAACAGAATCAAAATGGGAAAGATATGCAAGTCCCTGATGACAAAACTGAACATAAATACTGCACATCATTAGACACCTGGTGAAATAGAGGAACAACAGGATATATTATTTGTGAATACAATTCTGTAGCAAAGAAGTAGTAGGTTCCCTGGAGGAGCAGTTTGTGATGCCTTTAAATATTTCACTACCATTTGCTGCCATGTCTGTGAAAATCCTTAGGGAGCCCTCAATTTTGCAGGTGTGGTTTTTATCGTGTATGGTAGAACTCTTTGTCCTGCCCTGTCCAACTTTTTAATTTTTTGCTCGGTCTTTTCCTGTGTCTTGTAATGTGTATCCTGGATGTCAGCTCAAATCCAAGTGCAGCTTTCGGTGCAAAGGTTAAATCATCTTAATGTAAAGGAAGTGAGTGAGTATTGGAAATAATGTTACTCTATATGTGGTAACATAACATAATGAGCTGAAACTTACAAAGAAGACAATATTATTCACAGTATCACAATAGTCGACATACAACGTGGCCATTAATCAATCAACAGAATCAAAATGGAAAAATAGAAAGTGAAATTAGACATCTGCAAAAGAAACATTAGTAACAGGAATTTCCAAAAATACAAGCTCCAAGTATTTCTGGGTATTTTAAATATGTGTCTAATAGTAGTTAGTCAAAAAAGCAACCAGAGGACCAAAGAGTTTGGATATACTCCTGATCTGGTCCTGGAAATGGTGACTACAATGCAATTTAGATCACCACCAACTTGCTATAGTCAGGATGTCTTTAAGTACTATCCCTATATCTTTTCTCTCAAATATTGACAAGCATGGCATCCACTATTCTGTTCCTATTCATTTAATTTCCTAGATGACTTGTTTCTGTTAAACATATTCTAACTGTTTTGAATGTTAAGTCCACTAATTGTGCCATTTAATGTTATATCTTCTGCAAATTCATTCTATCTTTCACTGAAGTCATTATTCAAACTTTTGAAGAGTAGATGATATAACCCTCAACCTTGTGTCATCCCACTCAATATTTTATTTCAATTTGATAATGAAACATTGATTAATATCTTTTGTGTACAATTTTGCATCAGCTTTATATTCACTTACTTATCATGCTATGTAGTATGTACTGATAAAGGAGAATAGTTGTAGCTCACTGTTGAAATAAGGGGTCCTTGGTGCTCTCTGAGCTTGGTTGCTTTCTTGCAGATCTTTCATACCCAAATGATTTACAAGTTCTGGTTTCTTACATTCACTATCCTGCTCTTATCCTATTAATTTCAACTAATAGTAGCAAGGAAATAACTGGTTTCTACTGTTTTACTATGTTTCTGCTGGACCTTTGTTTAAAGACAAATCTAATATAAAAAATAGCAGTAGTAGCAATTACAACAATGCAATTGTGATAATGGACATGGTTTTGTTCCAATCTCACTACAAAATAACCAAATTTTGTTAGGTCAGCATAAATTCTTTGAATATGGGTATTTACGTCAAAAGCTTAAAATGGCTACTGACTTCAGAAATATTCCAAGCTCAAAATATTTTTCACAACACTAATAATCACTGCACTGTTTTCATGGTGCTTATAGATCAATAGATCAATCACTATCAATAAAATATTTCCAAGAAATTATACTATAGCAACCAATCTATAGTCTTCTCTATTCTCAGCTTTTAAAAGATTGGAACTACATTTCTTCTCTTATCACTAACATATTACTTGGTTTCCAAAATTTATATATAAAAATAATACATCTTCTACAGAGGAATTATTGAGTCTGTCATCTGCACCTCCATAGCTGTCTGGTTTGGTTCTGCAACCCATCAAGACAGACACAGACTTCAGAGAATAATCAGAACTGCAGAAAAAATAATTACTGCCAACCTGCCTTCCATTGAAGA